>CABHPQ010174863.1:0-62187 GCA_902168405.1 Peromyscus aztecus | reverse complement strand
AGTCCTCCTGTGTGAAGACGTACTGTGTGGGTACTTGTTCCTGAGGGACCAGCGTAGGTAATCGAGATAGGGTGGCTCCTCAGAAGAACACAATCCTTTTCTCCTGCCGTGAGACCTGGCCCAGTAATCAGTTCCCAGGTAGCCTCCCGTTCACCCTCCTTTTCTCTCCCACTCAGTCTTGACAAATACTTCCTGCCTTCCAGGTTGTTCATCGGGACCTGAAACCGAGTAACATTCTGTACATGGATGAGTCTGGAAACCCCGAATCTATCCGCATCTGTGACTTTGGGTTTGCCAAGCAGCTGCGAGCAGAGAATGGGCTGCTGATGACTCCCTGCTACACGGCAAACTTTGTGGCCCCCGAGGTAGAGTCCCCAAGCCCACAAGAGCCGGAGATGTCAGGCTGAGGGAAGCACACTGCTTTTCCTGTTTCCAGGGTAACTAGAGAGCTTGGGGCATTGAGGCAGCACAATGGGCTCAGCAGAGTCCTCAAGAGACAGGAAGGAGAGCCCGCTGTGGAGGGAGGAGAGCATGGTTGCTCTGCAGTCAGCCAATATTACTCAGTCACTGTGAGCATTTTATTTTCCATTGGAAAAACTGAAATGGTGCTGATGCCCCGTGGTTCTTGCTCTAGTGTTTCCTTGACAACAAGTCAGCATCCATCTGACTTGAATGTTGGGGGCCCACAGCAGTGTGCACCCAAATGCCCACATGTGTGCAAGGGAACCACTCTGCTCCGTCCCCCTTGTCGGCTTCCTGAGGCCAATTCCAATAGCCTCTGCTGCCACTGATGTTTGTGGTGGTAAGTGTGGTTTCTTGCCTGAGTTGATAGTAAAGTGGGATCACAGTGGTAGCAGCAGGGACTGGCGTTGCTGATGAAGTCAGGGGAGGCTCAGGCCCCGTGCTGGGCCTCCTGAGTAGGACTGTCAGATCTGCCCTGAGTCCTCAGAGGAAGACACTGCTGTGTGCTTGCTGAGTGGCTCAGGCAGATCCAGGTCTAAGAGGGACTGAGCAGCGGTATGAGGTTATCCAGGTGTTGTCCAGGCATGTGACGAGCCTTGGCCCCTTTGGAAACAGCTGGTTTGAAGCTCCGATTGTGCCTCATACGGCCGTTATTAATCCTGACAGAGTGCATACAAGTAGCCTCTAACTGAGGAAAGATAAGCAAAGTCAGTATTTCAATGCCTCGGGAGGTCATTCAGCCAGTGACTTGGAGTTGCAGTTCACTCGGCATTTAATACCTATCTTGCGCCATGGCACATGATGTCAGGAAGGCAGTGATGAAAGTAGGTCCCTCTCTCACCTGGGAAGAAACTGAACGGAGTTCTAAGGCTTCATTCAGGCCAATGCAGCAGTCTGCGGTGACCCATGAGCATCTTTACTGCCACTCAAGTCTGAACATACCCAACAATAGCACCGTGTGCGGCGTGACGATTCATCGGAATTCCACCTCCTTAGTCATTCTCCGTAACCTTTAACTAGGGCACAGTGGCATACACCTGTGGTCCACTGGGACCCTTCGGGAGGCCAAGGCAAGAAGGGCACTTAAGCTCAGGGACTGGAGGGCAGCCTAGACGATACGATATGGCCTCATCTCAAAGCACCAGCTACATAAACCAGGCACAGTGGCACACACAGTGCTGAGGAGGTGGAGACAGAAGGACACATTCAAGGTCATTCCTGTCTAGGCTGCTAGCTCCAGGACAGCACTGTATGGTTCTGCTTATATGACGTTCCTCGCAAGGTCAGATTCATAAAGAAAGTAGAATGGGGTTGCCAGGGACTGGGTTGGCCAGTGGGGAATTTGTACTTAATAAGGACAGAGTTTTAGTTTGGGAAAATGGGGTTCTGGAGGATAGCTGTCCCACACTGTGACTGTGCATTGAATGGCTAGTCTGGTAAACGAAACTTCTGCCCTAACACCATGCTTGTCAGGCCAGTGCTGTACCCCGCCCCTCTCTGCAGGGGCCATGCTACAACATGGTAGGCCGGACTGGCTGACCCAGCAGATGACCCCACCCTGCCGGCTTCCTATTTGCTTAGGAAAATCTCCTCTGGAATGGTGCTGCGCAGTGCAATCCTGACCATGCCTGTTGCCCCTCCAGGTCCTGAAGCGGCAAGGCTACGATGCAGCGTGTGATGTCTGGAGCTTGGGAATCCTGCTATACACCATGCTGGCTGGGTAAAGGAGGGCCACCAGGGGTGTTATGTTAGCATCAGGCCCGAGGGCTTCACCCCTCCTCACTGGTGCGTGTGTGTAAACAAGGCCAACCCGTCTGGGTTAGGGTGACTGTTCAAACCCTGCAGGATAAGGAAAGGACAAGGACAGTCAGCTATGTGGTCTCTGTAAACTCAGCCCATAAACAAAACATGCCTTCTGCAGACCAGACCACATCCTCCACTACCTGAACCATTCTCTTGGAAGGAACACTAGGAGAGCCACATGTTCCTCTTCTTGGGAGGTGTGTGCTGATGTGTGTCTGACTTGTGTCAGGGTGGTGGACCAGGACTACACCTGACATGCATGACGTGTCCTTTGTAAGTTCAAGAATCACTCTGCCCAAGAGCCCAGACTTGGTGGTAGACCACCCCATAGGGCCCTCAGACTTCACACCTCAGGTTCCTGGCCACTGAACCACTCTGCCATCATGGAAACCAAATCTCCAGGCAGACTCCCTACCATCCTGGCACCACTGTGACCCAAAAGGGCCCAGAAAGTATGCACACCAGGGTTGAAAGGCCTTCCCCGCCCATCTTGTTGACTTCTAGCGCTGGCCAAGTGAGGAAGGCGGCATGGTCCTGGGACATGCACCGTTCCTTAGCGTGAGCCCTGGACACTCAGAAGAGAAGAGGCAGCCCTGTTCCCTCCGCAGAAAGCACTCTGTGGCGCTGTAAGCTAAGGGCCATCGACCCTCTCACACACAGGTTCACCCCTTTTGCCAATGGACCAGATGACACCCCTGAGGAGATTCTGGCAAGGATTGGCAGTGGGAAGTACGCCCTTTCTGGTGGAAACTGGGACTCCATATCTGATGCAGCCAAAGTGAGTGTGTTTCCCAGTGTTCTTCCTCCAATCGTGGAGATTCTGCAGCAGGCATGTTGTTGGTGAGGAAGCTGGAGACGCCACCCATACAAACGTTATAGTCTTTTACTTAAGAGTGTTCAGTTTTTAATATAAAAAAAAATGACCTTCTTCGTGACGTTAATATGGTAAAGTTCTGCAGAGAAACAACCAATAGGAAATGTAGGCATGGGTGAGATACAGATGGAGGCACATGTAGGCATAAGTATCTTGAGAGGATCAGAGAGGAGTGGCGTTTAGGGAACTGGCTGCTGTGACCAGGGCCACAAGCCCAAAGTTTACAGAGTGACTGGCAGCCAGGGACCCTGCGAAGGATGAGATACTGCAGGTTAACCTCAGCCCTCCTCTATAGAGATGTTCCCGGATGACCGCCCTAAATGTCTGAGGCACATTCGTGCTGGTTTAAAGTCACTGAATTTGGGTTTGCCTGAAGTGCACACTTTGGTCACCAGCATCGCCCTCCTTCCGTCAGACTCCGGTCTTCTCTGGTGGACATCATCAGATCCTGTCTAGTGAAACAATACACTGTTGGGCTGAGGGTGTAGGTCAGTGGTCACAACGCTGGTATTTGCAAGGTGCCCGACTATCCAGTACCGGAAAAAGTACACCACAGTCTGACCACTAGCAAGCTGTGCCAGGAACCTTTCTTCTGTGATACTGTAGAAGTTCTGAAGAGAGAGAAGGGCTCTGGGCCAAGAGCTGCCATCACCAAAGCTTTGTGACTTCAGGCAGGGGTTGGCGCCATGGTGCGAAGGTGGAGGTGATGGCGAAGGGGTGATACTGTAGAAAATGGTAGAGGTGACAGCCGGGGTGATGGGCTGGAAGGGGTTGTCAGTCTGGGGAGATGTTCGTAGGTAGGAGTGCTAGTCTGAAAACCCAACATCCAAAAGCAGAAGGTAGGCATAGCCACATGTGAGCCTTAACCTCAGGGCTTGGCGAGGAGGCTCACCGGCGTTTGCTGGCTGCCAGCCTGCTTCCAGGTTCAGTGAGAGACGCTGTCTAAAGAAATAAGGCAGAGAGGGGTGAAGCAGAACACCTGACATCCTCCTCTGTCCTCTGTACACATGCATACAGGTGTGTGTACATGCCACACACCACACAGACCACACATCACATACACACACACCACACAGGCCACACATCACATACACACACACACAGACACACACACACAGACATAGACACACAACACACAGACCACACATCACATATACACCACACACACACACACACACACACACACACACACACACACACACACGCATGCACGCATGTCACATATATACAGACCACCTACACCCAAAAAGAAAAGGAGTTGATGGTGTAATAGCAGAGGTGGTGGCTGAGGTGACAGTGTAGGAGTTGACTGCTGAGACAATAGTGGGGGATGGTAAAGAATATGGGTGTGAAGGTCCTGGTGAAGGGGATGATGGGGTATGGTGGAGGTGATGGCAGAGGTGATGGTAGGGAATATGGCAGAGGTCCTGGTGGAGGTGAGGATGGGATAGAGTGGAGGTCCCGGTGGAGGTGAGGATGGGATAGAGTGGACTCCAACCCCCAGCTGCTCCTCTCCGCACACCCCCCTTGTCTCAGGTGACACAGGATTGGCTCAGCTTGGGTTCCCAAAGCCAGGCCTCACACCGGGATTCGGTTCTGGTGCCGTGTCCAAGAGTAGAGAGAGGGAGAGAAAGTTCAGTTGCTGACCTCGGTTCTCCTCACCCCAGCCTCTCCCATCGCTGTGCCCTCCCCCTCATCCTCCATCCTTCCTCCTTCCACCCTCACACAGGGCTGTGGTGGCGTCTGGGGTTTTGTGAGTTGTCGTCGTTTGGTGTGGGGCTGTGCAGTGGCACTGGAAATCAAACCCAGGGCCTGGTGCGTGCCGGGTGTGTTAGTTGTTACCACTGTGACCAGGACGCCTACCATCAGCACCTTCAAGGAGGAAGGCTTTACTTTGGTTTCGGAGGGCTCGGCCTATGGTTATTTGACCCCAGGTGCTTAGTCAGCACTCATGGCAACAGGAAGTGCTTAGTCAGTACTCATGGTAACAGGAACAGGAAGTGCTTAGTCAGCACATATAACAACAAGAACAGGAAGTGCTTAGTTGGCACGCACGGCAACAGGAACAGGAAGTGCTTAGTCAGCACTCACGGCAACAGGAACAGGAGGGGCTTAGTCAGCACTCACGGCAACAGGAACAGGTGGCAGGGGATAGCTGTTCACCTCATGCCTGACAGAAAGCAGCGGAGAGACAGAAGAAGCTGGCAGCAAGATACCCCTAACCCCTGCTCCTAGTGACTCCTTCCCCAGATGGTACCTCCTCCTCAGGTTTCTAGAGTCTCCAGCATGGCAGTGACACCTGGGGACCCAGGCTTTACACAGGAGCCTATGGGAACATTTCCATTCCAAACGATACCTGTGAGTGCTCAGCCACTGAGTGCCCCCACCTGGCCCTGATAGTGTCCTTATGGACGTCTTGTGTGTGTGGGGACACCCTGTCACAGCTGTGAGGCCTTGAGAAAACAGTGTCTTTATTGCTTCCTGTTCATACGTGAGGCCAGGAGCAGCTGTACTTCCAGGACAAATTGCTCCAAAGAGTCACTGAGGTCACTGCTGACAGATGCCCAGAGGCGTTAGGTTTCTCTGTAGAGGGACATTGTTCCACTGCATGGTATTTCTTGTGTGTGTAGAAGGCAACTGTTTTTATTAAAATAGTATTTCAGCAGTTTATTTCTGCTATTTAATATTCAAAACACCTTTGCTATAAAATCTTCAATGAAACATAAATTTTCTGTCTACTGCTAAGTCAGTAATCATTGACATTTAAAATACATTCACGTACTTATAAACCTAGATGTCATTTGACCCAAAATGCAAAGAATCACCTCAAAATCACAGTTGTGTTCCACTGGGCATTCCCATGACACCTCAGTCCTTCTCTCCTCTGAACCCTTGGCAGGACGTTGTGTCCAAGATGCTTCACGTGGACCCGCAGCAGCGCCTGACAGCAGTTCAAGTGCTGAAACACCCATGGATTGTGAACAGAGAGTACCTGTCCCAAAGCCAGCTGAGCAGACAAGACGTCCATCTAGTAAAGGTACCTAACGGCCAGAGTCCTGATAGCTGGCATGGGAATCCTGGAGCAAGGCACAATAGTGCCTCACCATTGGTGAGAAGAAACGGTAGCATATGAAGTCGCCAGTTATAGGTACACAAGCGCCACTTGAACACACGTACAGAAAGTGTGTTTGAATGGCAGCCTTGATGTAGGGGTGGTGTTTGGTAGCATGACTGTACAGGCCTGTATCCAGAGCGCTCGTTTCTGGACCAGAAGTCTGTAAAAGTCCCCTTCACGCCAGCAACCCGTCAGGCAGACCTGCAGTCCAGGCAGGACCACCCTTCTAAGAAGTGCATGTAGTCCCAGCCCAGTCCTGTTAGAAGTCCATCCTGGATCTTTCTCAACGGTGTGGGGCTGTACCAAGATGAGCCCAGCTGCCCACGTTAGTCCAGACCGCTTCAGAGTGGTGGAGCCTCAGGAACATTGGGCATGAATCCTGGGGACCCAACTGCCCCCAAACACATCTGCCTTTGTCAGCAATAGGATGATAGCATGACCTTCCCAGGAACTCCACTCCCGTCTCAAATACTCCTAAGGCACAAGCCCCAATTGAGCCTGGGATGTCATGAAGGTAGCCATCATTTGTGGACTGGTTATATTGTGGGCACGGCAGTCTGCCTGCTACCCTCAGTGCCCCAGTAATCCTGGAGGAAGGTTGTAGTGGGTAGCAGTTCCAGCTTTGACCTGGAAGTACCACCCCTTTTGAGGCTTCGGTAACTGTCCCGCCTACAAGGCAGAGCGGAGATGGTGGGGAGCCAGCACTCAGGGAGGAGGGGGAACGCCTCACTCACAGCGGTTTTTCGCTGGTCTGGGGGCTAAACTTGCCAAGGAACTGAGACCGGACTAGGGGCTCCCTTTTTCGGGAATGGAACCGTGTAGGCGTTCCCTGGTTATACGGAACTCTGCAGGCGGGTTTAGGTACCCACCAGCCGGGGAGGAGGCTGAGGGTGGGAACCACCCAGGCCTTTGGAATTTGCCCCATGTGAGCGCCAGATACTGGTTTAAATATTAAGGCAACTCCACGTAGTTAAAAGGGAGGTTTATTTTGTGGGGTAACTTACAAGTGAAGGGATAGGTTACAGGGTCTGGGAAAGGTGAAGCGCAGTCCCGCGGTGTTCTCTGGAGAACTCTGCTCCATCTACCTCCAGCATCCAGGATCCAGGAACCAAGAGAGCCGGCCCATCCGGATCTCGGGTCTTCAGGGTCCTCTCTCAGCTCCGCCTTGTAGGCGCAACAGTTACCCAAGCCTCAAAGAGGGTAGCACTTCCAGGTCAAAGCTGGAACGGCTACCCACTACAGAAGGTCTTCACAGCTTTGCAGGGGTGCAAACTGAGGCTCTCAAGATCCTGTGGCTCCAGCTCCCATTCAGGAGTAGATGGGCACCATGCTCACCTACCCTTCCTTCCTCTTACAGGGTGCCATGGCAGCCACCTACTTCGCTCTGAACAGGACCCCGCAGGCACCAAGGCTGGAGCCTGTGCTGTCATCTAGCTTGGCCCAACGCAGAGGGATGAAGAGACTCACATCCACCAGGTTGTAGTGGCCAGCCAAGCCTGCCCTCCAGCCTCAGCCTCCCTGCCCAACATCCTCTCAGGCCCCCAGACGCCAGATACAGGTCCTGTTCATGGGCACTTGAGTGCCCACGAGTCCAGCACAAAAATGGGTCTGGCCTTGGCTGCCTCTGTGTCCTTTGCAGCCCTGGAGAGGGTCCTGCCCAGGATGTCTGAGCCTTGCTGCGCCGACCTCGCCGCCCGCTCTCCTTTTCTCCTGAGTGAAACCAAATGAACCTGTCGCCTCATAGCACCCTGCTGGAGCCTGCCTGAGCTCGCTCAGGGCTCTAGGTCTTTTCATATCATGGCTTATGTTCCAAGCAGAGCACTTATACCATTCTGAAGTCAGTTAAGTGGTCAGCCTCACTCAAAGGCGTCCTACTGTCACGTTAAGAATGTCAGTTCAGGGTCCCTGCCAGGGGACTGCAGAACCGCTCTGGAAAAGCAGGATGCTCCTGGATGTTCTGATCTCACCAGTGGCTGTGGGATGGCATCCAGCTTAAATGCCTGGTCTGTCCAAAATCATCCAAAGAGTGTCCCTCTCCATCCTCTGGTTCACAAATGAGATGCTGGTGGCCTCTCCCTGGCTCTGTCACTGACTTGTCAGGATGAAAGTTCCTGATTCATGGTGGTTGAGAGAGGAGCCCCAGGAAGCTGCCAGGCAGAGCCAGCACCTGCTGTGTGTACTGCTGCTCTCTAGTGCTCTGGCCCCGGGGACCCTGGAGAGTGTGGGGCTCCGCCATTGCCGCTTATGCTGGCGGCTCTGCATGCGTTTCCTGAGGAGGTGGTGGTGTGTTCACTCTCGGCTTTCCTGGTGCACAGAGAAACTGAAGAAATGGAACTTCATTTCCTCCCCCCAGCTCTTCCTTAGCCTGGCTGAGGACAGGAGAGACACCTGAGACCCTTGGCCTCGGAGTGATGCACTTCGTAGAAGCCGTGGTTCTGTGTTGCATTTTGTGTTTCTGTTGTGTGTAGACCTGTCTCAAAATCACACTTCGCCAACAGTGTTTTCAGGGTGTGGTCTGTGTGGGGAGCAGTGGTGACGATGAGCAGGCTGTCTGTGCACCCTTCCTGCATGGCATGCCCCCACTCAGCCTGGCCCTGGAAGAGGCACTTGTGTGTCCTCCACTCTCTCTGGGGGGGCGGGGTGCCAAGGATACCCCCATAGTGGGCTCAGGTCAGGGGACACTCCACTGTGGCTCAGACACTGCCAGTCCGCGGGGCAGCCCTTCTGCCCCGGAGGTGTAGGAACACCTGTTGGTCCCAGCGAGCTTGCACTGGGCCGTAGCCCGCTCTGTACCTCACTTAGCTCTAGGACCCGGCACCTGCCCCCAGTGGAACACATGGAACGTAATTCCTTTGCTCGGTCTAATTATTTCAGACCTCAAAATGTAAACTGATTTCACAAGCTTTAATTGTTCCACTGGACTCTGTTTTGTTTGAGAATTATAGAATACAAAGAGTGGGAACAGACTGTGACTGTGTGCCATTTTCACAGTGTCCCTAGGGAAGGTCTCGTATTTTCTCAATGGAAAATGCCCTGCCCAATGCACTTCCCTACTAATTTTTGAGGTCTGGGTCCTTCCATTTCTTGATATAAATCTAGAGGAAAAGAACAGTAGGTAGTCTCAATGACAGACTCTGTCCTCTTAGAAATGAACAGAGCCCCGGAACCCTCTGAGGGCCCTTCTGGCACGGATCATATGCCAGATGCCAACAGCCCTTGGACTGGGTTTGTTTGCAGCTTCAGATCTGAGTTTCAATGAAGAGAAAGAACATAGAAGGCATCCCCATTGGTCACATGGTCTCATCACCTCTTTTTGGCAATGTCAGCTTATCTGCCTTACACTCACTCTCAAAAACAGGATGGCGGAGGCCATCATACCAAACTCTATTTTTGAAGTGTCTGTGAAGCATGTCACATGTCTGTAGAGGATGCTGGTTCAGCCCTGCTCTGTTGAGAGTGAAATACCTCGACATTCCCACCCTCACCCAGTACATGATACTTGAAATCTTCGGTAGTCAGCCTAAAGAGCATGTGGCAGGATTATTTTAATTCCTGTTCTTTAAAGTGCAGCAGCAGGCGGCTGGGGCATGTAACCCCAGCGTCCCGAGCGTTTCCCTTGCCTCTCCAGTGAACCCTTACCCAACGCGATGAAAGGTCCTCTGTTCTCTACACGAGGGACTGAGGCTCCCCCGCAGCCCATTGTCACCACTTGTTTGGGTTTTAGAAGCTACAGAATTTGTCCTGGGAAACCCCAGCCTACATCCCAGGCCTCCCATACCCATACCCAGTGGTCACTTTTGGCAGCTCCTGTCCTGATTGGGATGAGAACATGATGAGTGCCCCACTGAAGGGGAGTGGGGGGCTTGTCAGATTCTACCCCCAAGTCAATGGCGGGTAAGCCGTGAGCATCCGCTGTCCTACAGTCGTGTGATTTTAAACTCCCCGTGTGCCCTGATTTGGGGATATTGTTTGGCTTTTTAAGTGAGGATAGTATCTTGTGCTATCTAATGTTGGCAGTATTGTTTATAAATGGTGTTCTTCCTTAAGATGCCCCTTGGGATTTTCCCTGCATTGTACTGATTCTCTCAAGCACAGGAGATACATGCTGTGACTTCATTCTCTCTGGTGTGTTTTGCCACCCTTCACCACCTGCAAGATTGTGAGACCCCTGGAGTGGAAAGGACTCTGTGGTCCCTGTGTGGCCGGGAAAGGTGGAAGGCGAAGCCAGCATGGCTCATCCGTGCAGGTGACACACACCTGTCCACCCTGCCCCTGCCACCGCACACTGCATTTACATGCTCAGCAGTTACGTTTACAATTCACTCCATGTTCACACTTTCTGTCTGTGTTTGGGACGGGCGGCCACTGTACAGATATTTATTATGCTTTCCAGACTTTCCCATGAGATTTTTTGAATAAACATGGATTTTATGAAGTGTAATATTTTTCTGGAATGAGAACCTTTGCACTTTCTATGTTGCTACTAATAACAGTTCAGGGACCCACCCCTCGTTCCTCCGTCTCTTCCACAGACTCCAGGTCACCGTGAACCTCTGCTGCCACTGAACCTTGTGGGGAGGTGGTACAGAATTCTATCCCTTCCGCTAAGAGTCTTGCATACTTATGTGTGTGCACCTGCATTGGGAAGTTGGAGTGGTGTGGGTATATCCACTTGAGAGCCCTATGTGTACATGTCTGTGTGCATTTGTATATGTACACCTCATGGGGAAGTGGATCAAAATACCATCCACTACACTTACAGAATTGTGAGTGTGTGTGTGTGTGTGTGTGTGAGAGAGAGAGAGAGAGAGAGAGAGAGAGTGTTTATGCATAAAATGCATACACATGAACGTCTAAGAATATGTGCATACATTGGAGCATTGTGTACATATATGTTTGTGCATGTTTAGAGAGGTATGAATTGGGGGCATATTTGCATAAATGCAAGTGAGTGTGCATGAATATACAGGTGTGCTAGCACATTTATATACATATGCATTTAGATGTGTGTAATCTGAGTGTGTGTGATGTGCTTTCCTGTGTTGAGCTCGGAGCAGTGAGGAGTTAAAGCAGGTGACCAAGACCCTTTTTGTCACCTGACCTCATAGGTCCTTCCTTCCTTTCTTAAATTAGGTGTAAAATGAACCTACGCTGTTGGTCTTTGACTCTTCAACCTAACTTCGTGCTTGGTAAATTCCCAAGCAGTGTGTGTCAATGGCAGCACATGAATGCCCCCTGCTCACCCTCCTGCACTGTGTCCTGCATGTACCATACAAACACGGGTGTCTACCTGGGCAGGATAAAAGCCCATGTGCCGGGCTGCCCCACTGCAGAGCAGATCTTCCTGACCCTGTTGGAGCTCTGAGCAGGCAGGAGCACCAGGGTCCACTGAAGGGATTTCAGGCCCACAATAGAGGCACAAGAACCAGCCGCTGCCCCTCAGGGTGTGCTCACAAGATAGCATGAAAGACATGAAAAGAGCATCTGGTCCCCTAGTCCAGTCTGCACCTTACCCCCTCTGTCTCCCAACCTGCCATACAAGTAGGTTCCAGTGATGTTGATGTTGACAGGAGCAGTCCTTACGAGTCCCATTGAGTCTGGGTCTGCTTCTAGTCCTGTGCCTCTGCATACTTGGCTCTGGAGATCATTTTTCTCAAAGGTCAGGCAATTGTCTGCACTAAAAAGGGTCCACAGGGCACCATCAGCTCTGTTGGAAGTAAGTCTCAGAGTGGCCCACCTTACTCTGGGATTCATGAGTCACTTGAATTCAGGAACCAGGAATTCTAGTAGTTAAGGCCATGACCTTCCAGGTATGATGAACAAATCTCACCTGCAAAGCAGACCAGACAACACTCAGCAGCCACAGCCAGAGACCTGACTTTGGGAGAGGCTCTTCCAGGTCACATGATGTAAAAGTCACCTGACCTGAGAGTTCTGTCTGCTCGGTCATAAATGTGGTCCTAACTCTCAAGAAATAGGTGCCTGGCCAGGCGGTGGTGGTGCACACCTTTAATCCCAGCACTCGGGAGGCAGAGTCAGGCAGATCTCTGTAAGTTCAAGGCCAACCTGGTCTACAAAGCGAGTTCCAGGAAAGTCACAAAGCTACACAGAGAAACCCTGTCTCGAAAAAAACAAAAAAAAAAAAAAAGAGAGAGAGAGAGAGAAAAGAAAAAGAAAAAAAGAAATAGGTACCTGTTAGCCTGCAGAGGAAGAAACAACAGGTAAAATGCAGAGCGGCCCGAGGTGGCCAGCCTTCAGGGGAGGGACGGAGAGCGGAGGATGCTGCTGGGTACTGGGTAGCTGAGGATGCAGAGCACAAACCAGGTCCTGGCCCTGCTCTTTCAACAACCAACTAACTCATCACCTTTATCCTGTTATCTACTCGACCCCTTCATGGCTAGAAACCAGGACCTAAGACAAAAATAAGTGAGCCGAACACAGCGGCACCCACCTGTGGTCCCAGCAACTGTGAGCCTGAGGCAAGAGGATCACCTCAAGAGTTGGAGGCCAGCCTGGGCAACACAACAAGGCTTTACCTCAAGATAGAACTGCAAAATGTAGAACTGAAAAAATACATATGACGTCTGACCAGTGTGGATGTCTGTCACTCTGCTCTGGTGGGAAAAGATGTCAGATAAACAGACTAGGCAGAAATCATCTTCCATAAGTTCTTTTCATCCCACATGAGCTTAGGCAAGGGTCGCCTCATCACAGCACCAGGTTCAGCTCGGCCATATTGTCAGCACGGGCTGGGAATGGGTCCCATCTGCCACACCCCCTGGTCCTCCCGTGTTCTGCCCCAGAGTGTGGGGTTGCTGGTAGAATTGGAGACCCTGGCCTTGGCTGACTGGACAAATCCCACAGGCTGCCATACTCCATGTTAGTGTTTAAAACTCAGGACCTAGAAACCAGATCCAGCAGGATTTGCTTTTCAGTCCTGAATTTCAACTGAAAAGGTGAGTGTGCCCTCAGAAGAAAAGAATGTTTACATTCACTCAGCTGAGATCAAAATTGGACTCCTCACCCAAATCTAAAATGTTTGAACTGTACTGGTGATGTAACTCTAGCCCAGTTTGAGGACACTGCCGCTGAAATCTAGAAAACCTCTCAAGAATCCCAAAGCCATATAAAGTCCTTGGTACCAGACAGGAACACTCACCCGGTACTCACCAGGTTTGATCTCTGACCTCTCAGGAACCATGCCGGCAGTGCTGGGCTTGGTGATGTGTGCCTGCAGAGGACCTTGCCTTTCAAGCCAGCCTGGGCTACACAGTGAGAGTTTGTCTCAAAAAGAAGAAACGATGATAAGACATAACATTTTGTCCTCAGAACAGCCCCAGCCCCCAAACACAAATCGTCCACAAACCATTTTCAAACAGAACTTCCCCTGGTTGCCACATGGAACAGGGACAAAGCTAACTTCACACAGGTGGGTCTCCCCTGGCCATAGCTGAGCCTCAACTGCTGCCATAGGTGTGGCTGGAGGTCAGGACAGGCTGCCCAAATATGGCCGCTTGCCTTCTGAGAAATCAGCATCAGGAAGGCGCCTCCTACCCCACCCCATCCCCTAATTCAGGGCATGACTCACTCCATGTGCCCCTCCCTGTTCCAGGAGAATAGGGGACCTTATCCCCAAGGAGATCTCTTTCTTGGAACTCAGCAACCATGCCTTATACAAGTTCTATCTGTTTGCAGTTGTTACAGTCTGACACTAGAGGGCGGTAAGTCCACGACCTCAACGCCTGCTCTGACCTGCAGGTAATTAGAGCTTTCCCAGCCTGTTCCCTGGGCTGCGAAGCACACGGAGTCTGTGCTCTGATGGTCCATACTGGGAGAAGCTGAGAATCATAAATCCACCCTAGACCTGCACAGGTGAAGGTATTGAGATGATCAGAGTGTGGTTGGCTTTGTAGAAACCCAGGATGTTAACCTGGTTATTCTTCATTAGGAGGTTTAGCTTCCTCCTTTAAAATGCCTGCTTCATAAGTACTTTAGGGAGGTTTGGGAGGAGGCTTGTTTCTTGGTTTTGTCTTTCACAGGCTGACCTTGAACTTCTGATTCTTGTGTCTCCACCTAAAGGTAGATGTTATTCTAGAAGTTAATGTTTCTCCTTAATGAGCTTTCAATGCAAACCTAAGGCTATTTGGTGATTGATTCTGTCTTTCAGGACTCTTCCAAACTATTCCACTTATTTTTGTATGGTGGGCTTTACATTTGCACCCCATTGAAAAAGAAACCAGAGGGGTTGCATCCAGACAACAGAAAGAGGCTTGAAGACACCTCAGGAATCAACAAGAATCCACCCATCAGATGTAAGGAGAAGAGGAGGGGTAATATGTAGGGAGGTGGTAGAGGGCTGTTTGAATGGACCACCCAGGGGAATTCTCTCTGGGATTCATTTCTGCTGCATTCATCTGTCCAAGAACCCAAAGCCATGGTAGTTAAGATCTCCCAGGCTCAGGCAGCACAGTTTGCATCCATGGCAGCAAACTGGCATCATCCATGTGTTGCTGGTTTGCAGCCAAAGACACTCTAAGATTTTGGGGTGTGGTGGTTTGAATAAGAGCGGCCCCCACTGGCTCATATATTTGGATGCTTAGTCACGAGGGAGTGGAACTCTTTGACATGCTTAGAAGGATAGACAGGTGTTAGAGGAAGTGTGTCACTGGGGGTGGGCTTTGAGGTTTCAAAAACTCACGCCTGGTCCACTGTCTGTACCTGCTGCCTGTGGATCAGGATGTAGCTCTCAGCTACTTCTCCTACACCATGCCTGCCACCATACTCCACACCATGATGATAATGAGCTAAGCCTCTGACTCTGTAAGCCAGCACCCAACTAAATGTTTCCTTTACAATAGTTGCCTTGGTCGTGGTGTCTCTCCACAGCTGTAGAACAGTGACTACGACGTGGGGTCATGGGTGTAGAGATAGAGCAATGTCAACAAGGAACTTGTCACATAAGCATGAGGACCCGAGTTTGGATCCCCAGCACTCCTGTAAAAATAATAATCCAGGCATGGTGGTGTATGTCTATAGTCACAGGGCGAGGGAAGGGAGGCAGGAAGATTCTGGAGCTCACTGTCTAGCTACTCTTGCCTCTTCAGTGAGCACAGGCTTAGCAAGAGACCCTTTATCAAAAACTAATGGAGGAGTGATCGAGGAAGACACCTGACTTAAAACTCTGAACTACACACACATGCACACACACACACACTTGCATGCCCACCCCTACTCCCATGTGCACACATGTGAATACTTACACACAACTAAATTTTCACAATAAAGAAGTCTTAAACTAAGAGTAAGAGGGATAGAAGACCCTTGAAATCAAACCGTGCCCTGAACACATGTGCACACATACATACGTGCCCACCTGAACACACACCAGAATGTCACGGGGAAGAGCCAGAGTCCCTGCAAACAACTGCCAAAGGAAGTGTGTGAGGCTGAGGCCCAGATACAGTGGGAACCAGGAAGTCACAGGTGGCAGGTGTGGAACTTACTTGGAGGGAAGCCATGGGCAGTGAGCACAGTCAATCCAAGAGGGTGGCCATGTGGGCTGCAGCTGTTCCAGGCCACAGGCAGGGCTACCCCAAGCTCACTGCATACAAGTCACACCTCCGAGTGCCCTGGATGATGGACATGGTGCTGCAGGACTCCGTGACTGGCTTTGGTCCTCCTTGCTGTCCTCTGGTCCTCACTATGACATCTGCCCTGACCCACTGTGTTGAGCTCTTTAGCTAAGAGTTCGCACCGAGTCTCAGGGGAGCCTATGGACAAGGACTTTCAGGCAAAGCTGGCCCTGTTCAGACCGCAGATCCCTTGGAGATGTACAGATCCCATTTGCATGTGAGATGGATGGGAGCCTGCGGCAGCTGGCAGAGGAGTGATAACTTGGATCCCCAGTATCCTCGGTCTCTTGTTGAAGGTTTGGTTGCCAAAGCAGCCATGTACAGAGGTGGGGCCTTCAAGGGGTGATCAGGTCATAAGGACTCTGACCGCACAGATGCATTCATTTGTTTATGGATTTGTATCTTGAAGGGTCTCAGGAAAGTGACATTGGTATAAATGCCAACTGCCTCTTGGCTTGCTAGCTTCAGTGAGGGGAACAGCTTTTCCAACACGTGTTCCCAGCACAGAGTTCTGTTTGCCACGGGCCTAAGCACAGGAAGCTGCCAAGCATGACACAAAGCCTCAGATGAGTTCAGTGGATTTCACCGCGTTCTCCATCCATGTGGTCAGTCTGTCCGCGGTCCAAGCTGACAGCAGCCCTCTTTCCTTTGTGCGCTGGGCTTACATGTGTAATGAAGGAACTGGTGTGAGGCCATGGACCCATGAAGGAACCAGACTGCTCAGATGCCCAAGGTCACACAAGGCCTGGGCAGGGGTGGCGTAGGTCTGGGTCTTCTACACTGACCTGGATCTTCAGTCCCTGTGAGATGGGGCTCCCCAAGGCAGTGACACAGGCAGGGTGGGGGCTCTGTTCCGATGTGCAGAGGGGGTGCGTGGGGTGCGTGTGTCCTGGGAAGGCCTGTCTCACATGGGGCTTCTGACCTTCTCTCTCTTGCCCATCTCAGACATCAGGATCAGTGCCTGCCATCCCTCTGACAGTCCGGCTGACTGAAGGAGGCATGGTTGTGTCAGGCCTTAGATGGACCCCTCTGGCCCATGGATCTAAAGAGAATGTCACAGTGGGAAGAGCGAACACATCGTTAAGGAACCCAGCTAGCAGCATGGACCAGTGAGTGACCTCTCAGCTTCGTCGGGCTGCTGTGAATGTCTCTACAGAAATGGGGGCTAATAGGTGGCCCTCAGCGTCCCCCTGGATCTTTCCTCCCACTTTGGACCTTGTCACTGAAGAAGGACCTGCTGGTCCAGGTCATGCAGGGACAGAGGGAAATTCCCAAAGCGTGGGATGCAAAATCACTGAACCTCTGTAGAGTTATGAGGATCTCTGCACTGCCAGTGGTGAGCAGGCAGTGGTGGCTGGCTGGGCAAGAGCACCTCCCTCTCATAGGCTTTGCTCTGCCATCCCTGTACTACACGGTCCCTTGGTCTATGGTGTGTACTGTTCACCCTACCCTCCATTATTCTGCTGGGGGAGGGAGATCTCAGTCTCAGAATCATGGTGGGTCAAACGGGGCCCAATGTGTCATCTTCTGGGTGTTCTTGCTTGGTGGCACCTCTGGCAGTGGAGAGTGGGGTCCAGGACAATCACTGTGAGCTTACCCAAGGTCCCTGAGGACAAACCCTGATGAATATCATCGACTTCACACATCAAGGGCTACAGAATCACTTTAAAAAGTCGTGGACAAAGGGTTTGTGATATTGGGAACCTTATCTAGAAGCTGGCACATCCTAGGCCAGCCCTTCTTTATTGAGACATACCCCAGCCCTCCTAGTGCTCTTGAGGACAGTGTAACACTCTCTCTAGGGAAGACAAAGTGGAAGGCTGACCTTTGGTTGCAGTCCAGAACACAGACTCCCAAGAACACATTGCTTTGGACCTTTAAGCCTCTTCAGTGGCTCTCAAAGACTCACACAAAGAGGTGGGACCTCAAAATATCCAGGAAGGATGTTTTCTATGGACTAAAATGAACTGAAAAAAAACCCCACACTGGTAACAGACCAACCCACCAGCACTACAGTGGATCCTCAGGTAGAGATGGCTGGACTCCTCCCTACCCCATCCCCAGGCCAGGCAGGTCCTGACTGAGAGAGGAGACTGTGAGAAATGAAGGAGAGGACAGGTCCTGTGTGGATCCTAGCTGGCTTGCTATCATGCCTTAACACTTGTCATAAAGGGCCTGTGAGTCATAGCAGGACCATGGAGTCCAGAATCACTCCTATCATAGAGCTAACTAGGACTCAAGCCATAGATACCCACAGTCTGTCCTGTGGGGGACATAAATGTCACCCTGTGGGACGTCAGGGTGGCACCCAGATGGTGGTTGTAAATGGAGCCTCTAGTACTGTGAGAAAGGAGAGCAGATGAGGAAGGAACCTGTTAACCAGCCCCAAGAGTTACATGAGATCAGCGCCTGCTCTAGTTTTACTTCTAATGCTATGGAAAACACTCTGACAAGAAGCTAGTTAGGGAAGAAAGGTTTGATTTGACTGACAAGTCCAGGTTATGGTCCAGTTCAGTGGGGAAGTCGAGGCAGTGATTTAAAGCATTACATCCACCGTCAAAAGCAAAGTGTGCTGTGGGATGTCTTTCTGTATGCTGTGAATATGTGCTGCTCTGATTGGTTGATAAATAAAGCTGCATTGGCCTATGGCAGGGCAGGATGGAGCCAGGTGGAAAAATCCAAGAGAGATAGTGGGAGGAGAAAAGAGAGGAAGGAGACGCTGTGAGATGCTGGCAGGAGAAGCAAGAAGTGAAAATACGGGTAAGCCATGGCTATGTGGCAATTCATAGATTAATAGAAATGGGTTAATTTAAGACATAAGAGCTAGCTAGCAAGAAGCTTGAGCCATAGGCCATCCAGGCTGTAACTGATATAAGCCTCTGTGTGTTTACTTGGGCCTGAGTGGCTGCAGGACTGAGTGGGACACAGGAAAACTTTCAGCTACAAAAGTGAGAATAAATACATGGATCTCACTTCCTTGCTAGCTCTCAGCTAGCTTTCTTTATTTTTATACCATTCAGGCCCTCCTGCCCAGGGAATGGTGCTGCCCACAATGGGCTGGGTCTTCCTACATCAATTAACAATCAAGACAATCCCCACAGGCATGTCCACAGGCCAATCTGATCCAGATAATTTTTCATTAAGAGTTTCTTTCCAGGTGATTCCAACTGGTATCAAGTTGAAAGTTAAAACTAACCAGGGCAATGTGTAACTGGACATTTCTCATCCTGACTGCTTGTTCCCAAATACCTGACAGTCGCTTCCGAAATAATTGACTCAGAGACTTAATATTACTTATACATGCTTGGCCAATAGCTCAGGCTTGTTACTAGCTAACTCTTACACTCAAATTAACCCATATTTCTATTTATGCTTTGCCACATGGCTCATAGCTTGTTACCTCATTTTCTATATGTCCTGCTTGCCCCGTGGCTGGTTTATGTCTCTCCTGACTCTGCCCTTCTTCACATCATTCCCCTAGTTTGGTTGTCCTGCCTATAATTCCTGCCTGGCTACTGGCCAATCAACATTTTATTAAACCAATTCCAATGACAAATCTTTACAGTGTACAAGAGGATTATTCCACAGTAACAATATCCTTACACTCAAGGCTCATGGATGCTCCCAGGCTCCTCCAGTCACAAGAAAACATCTTTTCAAGTTGCCATCTCTAGAGCAGAGAGCAGCCTTCAGCAACCCTGGTCTGCCAGTGTCTCAATCTGGGTTTTCTCCAGAACGGTGAGCCATCCATCAGGCTCTGCCTCCTCAGGCGTGGGCGCTTTGCTCTATCAGCCCAGATTGACTAAGACAACAGGAAGGGAACCCAAGTAAATGAGAAATTCACTGTTAACCACGGGCAGTGCCAACGGCTGGCTCTGAGAGTTTCTGCTAAGACTTCATAGGACGCGTTTTCAGACTCCCAGGAAGAAAGCTCACCTCCTGTGTTCCACAACTGCTCTGCAATGGCTGGTGAGGGAGAGGAGTTGGAATCCCCATACAGCTTTGCTGGGAATGTAAAAGTGAAACAGCTCCTGGGGCAACAGAACAGAGTCCTTGAGCCATTCAAAAAGGAATCGCCACGGGACACAGAAATCCCACTCCTACCTGTAAGCAGGGTCTACAAGGGCGTCTGCACACCTATGTTCATACAAAAAGACTCACAACAGCCGAAAGGGAGGAGGGACCCAAGAGTCAATCAGTGGGCGCAGGAACAGACACGCAAAGTATTATTTATTTTTGGAAAGGAAACTGATATATGCCACCTCACAGGTGAGCTCTGTGGACACCGCGTCAAGTTAAATGTTCCCTTCATGACACACTGTACTTCTCCATTTGTGGGAAGCACCTAGAGAGCTGGGTGAGGACACAGAGAGGAGAATGTGGTTTGGGGACCAGTAAGGAAGGGTGGCCGTGTGTGTTTACAGAGCACGAGTTTCTGTTTACACGAGGAAAAGGCTCAGGGGAAGAAAGGTGATGCCATGCTCTGCATTGACGCAGTCATGGTGAAAATGGCATTCGATGGCAGGAACTTGAATAGATGAAGCCTCTGAGGGCCACATAATGTATCCACGGTCCTCATCCAAGCTCAAAGGCTCTACTACCATCCCTACATTTTGGTCCCTTAGTCTGCTCTGCACTGCTCATCATCATTTGGCTTTGAAACGAATGACTCAGCACTTTTCAGCCTCCTGCCTAGGGGATAATGCTGCCCACAGTGGGCTGGGTCTTCCACACCAAGACAATCCTCACAGACACACCTATAGGTCAGTGTTAATGAGATTACCGGCACAAATGAGCATGTGCATTCAGAGGGAAGCTTTCTGCAAACAGCATTATGTCGTTTTCATTTCTATCAACATCTTCCTAAAGGTGTTCAGAGATCATTTTCAGTTCGCCTCTGGAGTCAGACTTTCAAGATACATTTGAAAACAAACAAAACCCAATCTGCTAAGTAATTGAGCTTCTTTGTTACAGGGCTAATCTGTTCACCGCTGCTTCTTTTTTCCTGTTCATGAAGTGGCCTCTGTGTGCTCTGAGCAAAGCATTAGGGGTGAAGAATGAGTCAGATGCTCTGGCTGCAAGGGAAACATGTGGGGTAAGAGCAGAGTCAATGTGGGGGGTGGGGTGAGACCCTGCTGCACCTGTTAGTAGATGGAGATGTTGTCCAGGTGACTTTCCATGAAAGTAATGTCCCTGACTGAGACCAGAAGCCAGCAGGAGCTGGGAATATTCTAAAAAGATGTCAAAATGTGCAGGTCTGGCTGAAGTTCAGGGAATCAGAGACACAGCAAGATCAACAGAAGCCATAAACAGCTCTGGTGCTAACATTGTGCTCTTCCCAGAAATTCAAGAATCCAGCAGAGTGGAGAGCTGCTAGCTCAAGGAGTGACTGTGGTCCTGCTCCTGAGACCAAAAGCAGGCACCGCCACTGTCACCAGCCACAGCTAAGGCCCCGAGACCTGTTGTTTATGACTGCCCCTGCTTTCCTCTTGGGTCATTCCTCACTCAGACAGTTTGTGGGGAGGCTAGTCTGGAAGGTGCTAGCCTTCCACAACAAATGCATCTGTGACCCAGCAGGATGTCCTCAGAGACAGCTGTCCTGACCCTGGACAGGACCATTATAGACTATGATTACCCAGACAAAGGAAATGGAGAGCCTTTGGTTTGAATGAACTTTACACGGCTCCCATTGCTGAGCACCGATGCTGGATGAGGACACGCAGTTGAAAAACAACGTCCCCAAGGCCCACAGACTGGATGGGGAAGTCATCAAGGAAAACAGAAGTAAGTGAAGATCAAATTCATGTCTGCGGAATGATTGCAACATGACTGGCTCTGTATAACGAATTTTGAGTGTTGTTTAATCCCGACAAAGATTCCTTGTAGATGCTATTTTCCTTACTTTGAAGATGGGGACAGACAAAGGCAGTTAGGTCACAGAGCTAAGAGAGAGCAAGACACTGTCTCCAAGATCTCCCTTAGCTATCAAACCAGTCATTCTCGACCTGGGCTACACGTGAATAGATTTAAGGTAGGGGGCTTGCCAATGTTGGCCCCTCCCCCAATCTGGTCCAGCTGAGCTGGAATGTCCTTACTTGACTAAGGCACCAGGGTTTCCTCCTATGTAGCTGCTGTGGGGGCAGAAAATAGGACCCTGAGGGCAGGGATGCTGTATTGAGGATGTCCCAAAGACAGCCTAGCTTACTGACAGGCAAACCGGGCAGATGCAGAGGTTGGCAGATGCAGCACCACTGGAGCGAGAGCAGAGCCCAAGACAGGAAGTTGGAAGTCTTGGGCTTCCAGGACTGGGAGGGCTAGGGTTCCGGACCTCCCCACAGCTGACAGACCTCCCCACAGCTGACCAACAAAGCTTTCACAAGGAGTGGGGATGGTCTGTTTTACAGCCCCTGGCACCATAGATAACAGTAGTGACTGTTCAGAGGATGCCGTCACATTCGGTGTGCCTGTCACAAGTGCAGGCACAAACACAAAAGTCCAAGAGCAGGAGGGGACTGGGACTCCTCTTTTGCCACCGACGACATTTCAAAGAAAATGCTTGTGTTAAATGGAGGGTTTTCAAAGCACCTTTGAAACTGCTGGTGCATGAGGGTGGGGAGGAGAGAGCTGGAGGTGCTTTTCCTCAGCTGAGAGGGAAGAAAGTGGGCACAGCACCAAATACACCCATCCTGCAGACTTCAGTCTCATCCTGGCCAGGCCACGGTTCTGTCTCAGGCCTGCGACAGTCTGCTTTCTTAGGAGAAAACAAATCCTGGAAAACAGAAGTACTGCTGCACAGTCCTCATTCCCTGGGAACACTGAGTCTGGTAGGCCACCCTGGTCTATGGGGCTTTTCTGTCCTTCCGCACAATGTCTCAGGTGGGACCTGACAAGGAATCTGCCAAGCAGGGAAGGAAACGTATGAGTGGACATGGTGTTGCCAATGCCACCAGCTCTGGCATCAAGGAGGGTACACTGTGGGATGCCTGTGTGAAGAGCCATGGCCATTGCAAGAACATCCCAGGTAGGCGGTAGGTGCCCCCACAAGCATTGTGAGTATTCCTTTTTCTTAGCTGTCTTTCTAGATATGAGCATGGAAACAGAGATGAATCCTCCTGCTCACCAGCTGTCCCTGGCCTGTGTGTTCTAGGACTGAGGTGACGCCAGCCCCATGTCATGCATGGTCTGCCAGACCTTAGGTTCCCCAGGGGACTTGCTTCAAGCACCATTTCGAAAGCAAGCGCCTCTCCCCAGGACTAAGATAAAGGCAGACATTTCAAGTTAAGCTAGCACTTCCAGGTCAGTGTTGAGGCAATTACCAGGTGTCTCCTACAGTGAGGGAGCTAGCTTGCCGAACTGTCTCTGGCATTCGGTACAACCTATAAAAAACAAAGGAGAATTTTATAAAAACAGAATGAGACCTGCAACCTCTTCAGAACCGCAGGGGTGGCTGGCTTCCAGTGTTCTGGGCTCCATGCTGGGTGAGAAGAAAGCAGATTTTCACACTGGAGGATGGAAGCGTGGAAAGGGAGCATGACCCAAGAGACCAGACGGTGCTGGAGCAACACAGGCAGTCTCCTCCGCTGATCGAGCCCGTTGGAATCTTCCCGTGTGGATGTGCAGAAGAGCTCCACCTCTCAGCTTGGCAACTCCATCAGGACGGTCATGTGCAAAGGAGGCAGGATCTGTCTGGGTGATCTGCCACTCCGCAGTGTGACAGAAGCAGGGGAAATCCGGGTGAACCAAGTGTGTCACGGCGTTGACTGTGTCTGGATCCTTGTCGTGCAGTTCTTGTCTTCTGACCCCGAGGTTATCGGGTTATTGTTCAGATTCAAGGTGGTTCCAGAACAAAGGAGAGCTGAGGATTTCAGGAGTCATCAGGAATAGGAGTCCCTGAGGTTGGAGCTAGCCGGCTCTGCTGCCTTCCTCCAGCCTCGAAGGCTTCTGAGCACCTTCCGGTACGAGTGGGTGAAGGCCTGGTTGGAGAAGCAGTAAACGGCTGGACTCAATGCACTGTGCAGGCAGGTGAGGCTGCCAGCGACATCGGAGGCCTGCACTATGGCTCGCTGGACGCTGCAGCTCTCAAATTCCCGAAAGACATGCACCAGGACTCGGGCCAGGACACTAGGCAGGAAGCACAGTCCAAACAGCAACAGCACCACGGCAACCAGTGCCCTGGCCCTCCGGAGCCTGGGCTGTTTGTCAGACTCCCGGAGTCTCTCCTGGAGGGTCCTGATGAGTCCAGTGTTGCAGAAGAAGATGAGGCCGAAGGGAAGCAGGAGCTGAAGGAAGAAGAGCACCTCCTGCCAGACGGCGCCAGCCTCAGTTTCTCCTATGGGGTAGAAGCTGGGGCACTCGGTGGAATTCTGGATAGCCTTGTGGATGAGCATGTTTTGGGGAATGAGGGCAACCATGAGAAGCCATACTAGGCTAGAGATGCCCCAGGCCGCCCTTGGAGATAGCAAGTTGACTCGGAGCCGAGGGTGGACCACACGCAGATATCGGTCCAGAGCCACTGTCGTCAGGAAGGACACCCCCACACCACGGCTGAAGGCCAGCAGGAAGAGCAGGATTTGGCAGGGTACATGGCCGAGTCCCCAGGTCTTGCCCTTCAGGTAGAAGACAGCGAGGAATGGCAGACAGGTGACCAATAGCAGGTCAGCCACCACCAGGTTGAACAGGTAGACCGCATAAGGTTTCCACACTTTGAGACGGTAAAAGAAGGTCCAGAGGGCGACAGCATTGCCGGTAAGGCCCAGAGCACACTCCAGTGTCAGCATGGTGCCCACAGCGGTCTCCACCACAGCGCCGGCAGCTGAGCAGTTGAGGCGCGCCATGGGCCGAGGCCACACTGAGCTGAAGCCGCTCAGGAAAAGAAATTCAGGGAGGCCTCCCTATGCTCTTTCCTCTGAGAGAAAGAGAAAATAACCCTTTCTTGCCACAAAGCAAACAAGTTCTGCATTCGGCGAGAAAATAATACTGAAACAGTACCAGGGTCTGGCCCAAGGAGACGCAAAATTTGTTTGGGGAAAGAGGATGGACAGAGACAGGGAAAACCCCCCAAGTTTTGCCCTGTTTTGTTTGTTCCTGAGAAAGGGGAAATTGTGTTTCATTTCAAGTCAGTGGCTCCAAAGCCAGGGCTACAGCGTTCTGGGAACGTTCGGCGAGCAGAGCTAGCGTCCTAGTTCCTGAAGAAGGAACTAGCAGCGATTCATAACACGAAGACCTCTGCACCTTTGGGCATTTGAAACAATGATTGAAACAAGCAGATTGTTCTGTAGTGTGACCGTGTGTCAGGTGGTTCTGTAGGGTGACTGTTTTAAAAGGGAGGTTTATGGCTCCCTGTCTTAAAAAATGACATTGGTAAGACCCCCCTGAGTATGGCTAGATTTTATACATGAAGTCAGATCTGGTTGCCACACTCACTTGAACGTGTCTTTCAGATTTCCTGGCTATTTAAAGTTGAAGTTTTTTGTTTATTCTTCCAATCAATCTAAAAAGTAAGTGTGTGTGTGTGTGTGTGTGTGTGTGTGTGTGTGTGTGTGTTGTGGGGAGTGACAAGTTTTCTGCTAAGACTCATTCTTGACACTCACACTACCTGGATAGGACCTAGCACACTGGGGGTTGGGCCCTGCAAGCAAGGTAAAGTCCTCCCATCCATTCGTTTTTCATTCTGTCCCGGGGCACAACACTTCATGAAGCCACATTCCTTTGTCTGGAGCCGTGTGCTGGGAGTGGCCAGAGCTCATGAGCTGTGTGGACCACACCGTGGTCAAGAGCGTTGAGACAGGAGGAGAGAGTGCAGCAGGAATCTTAAAAGTTCTTATTAATAAAATCAAACCCGGGGCCAGTTATTGGGGTGAACACTGGAAGGTCAGAGAAATAGAACAAGCCACAGCTATCTCACCTTGCCGGATCCTCAGCTGGTCTTGCTTCCTCAGACTGGAAGCCTCTATGTCCTCATATCCGAATGACTCTCAGCTGAACTGCTGCTAGAAGCCTGAATGCTTAACCAGGCCAAATGCTTCTCCAGGCCAGATGCCTCTCCAGGGCAAATGCCTCTCCAGGGCAAATGCCTCTAGTTTCTGGTCCTCACGCCTTATATACCTTTCTCCTTTCTACCACCACTCCCTGGGATTAAAGGTGTGGGTCACCATGCCTGGCCGTTTCAAATGTGTCTTTGAACTCATAGAGATCCAGAGGGATTTCTGTCTCTGGAATGCTAGGATTAAAGGCGTGTGCTACCACTGCCTACCCTCATGTTTAATATTGTGGCTGTTCTGTCTCTGACCCCAGATAAGTTTATTAAGGTACACAATATTTTGGGGAACACAATACCACCACAAGAGAGGGTGACAGAGAATGCCAGTCTGAACAGCTGGACCACCCTCTTGATGGGGAAACTGCACATTTGAAGGATGCAAGACAATATGGAGAGAGGGAGGTCTGTTGAGAGATGAAAAGTAGAAGACATGGGGGCTTCTCTTGAATTATGAGATTCCTCTATTTATTCTCTGGGGAGGATGAACAGCAGCATTTTTAAACAAGATACACCAATGTGAAAACTCCTATCTAGAGGCCTGGTTTCAGAGGTCCTCATTACCTCCATCCAGGAAGGACAATGACCATCCTCCCTCCTTCCCTCCTTTACTCTTAGGGACCTATGGGCAACCCAGGAAATTAGTGCCCTCTCAAGTTCCCAAATGAACCCTGAGAGTCCCTGTTGTCACGTACAGTGACCCGTACATAAGTCCTAGGACTTATGGACATTGTGGGAGCCATTGTATTTCTTACCACATTGGCATCTCCAAATGTGATCTCTTTGTGATGTGAGAGAAGGGGAATCTTGACGTCTCATGGATCTTAGATCCTTTGTCTCCCAAGGGCTGCTGCTGAGTGGAACTGACCAGGGGTCACCTGCAGACCCGGGTCTGTGCTTTGGCTCTGTCCTGCACAACTCATCACAAAGAGAAGTATTATTCTGGATGCTGAAACTCATCATCTAGCTTTAGTATTTATTGTTACTTTTTTATTATGACACCAATATGCTGTTATAGGAAATATGGAATGAAGTAAAGTAACAGAAATTTCGTGTGTGTGATCTATCTCGGAGTGGTGCTTGCTCAGTCTGGCCGTTTCTTCCCACGGTTTCATTACAAGAAATGCATGGGCGTTGCTGTCCACGATTTGCTCTACAGCTTTGTTTTCTCATTTGACCCAGAACCCCACAGGTTTCTCATCATTGCGGTTTTGTTAAATACTGAGAGTGTTGAAAAGCAGCATTCCCAGCATGCTGCAGCGGGTGTCCGGCAGGCTCACTCTGTCTGTGATGATGCAGCAGGAAGAACTGCAGAAACTGCACATGTATCAAAGGCTCTGGGGGCTTTGCACATGTGTGCACAGAGTTAATGTTTGTGTTTATGGGCCTTATCTTTAAATCAGTGTAAAGTTGACAACGATAATCTTATATATTTTTTTTCTTGGCAGACTTACTAATCCAGGGAATTGAAGGAAGCAAGAATTTGTCAAGGAACACATTAGTGTGGATTCTTAGATCCCAGAATGTCACATCCACCTGTACAAGCACCAGGCACTGGCCTTTCATCCAACCTTGCACTAGTGTGCCCTAGTCCAGGGAGTAGTCAGGTTCCATATAAGGTACGCTGGCGACTTTGTCAGCAGCCTCGAGAGTTGAGACATGACAGCATTGTCTTTAACTCTAGTTAATTTACCCTGTAGGAAGCCAATCTCTCTCATACTCTACCCACATGCTCTCCACCTCAAGGCCCTTATGTCAAGGGGTTCAGGGATCACCCCCGTTTTCCTGGTTCTCCGGCTCGTGACCATGCATGCCCCGTGGGTACCCTGAGCTGTACTTCTGGGTAGTCAGTCCCATGTGGCTGAGGAGCCTGTTCCCATTGTGGATGGGAGGAAACCAGGGGCTGGAGAATGAGGGCAGTTTCCAAAGGGAACTGCATTTTATCAGCACAATATTCATCTCAATTTAATCCCTTTTAATCATGCAAAGGCTGAAGCCAATCTCATTTAAGTTATGTGTTTGGAGCCAGGGAGAGAGACACTCTGAGCGATGCTCAGGAGGGAGATGAGCCCACATTTCTCAATGTCTTCAGCATTTGGCATCTGTTCAACAGCTCTACAGCTGTACCAGTGTGTCTGAGAGGGTAATCACCGTTGGTATCTCCAGTTCTCAGCACCCATCATTAGGAAGGCGTTCTTCTGTTCCATCTAGCTGGAATGTGACAGTCATCAGCCCCATGGCTCCTTCACTGTCAGACACACCCACCTCAGGACAAGGAGGAGCACCCTCCTGTCTCTAGCTCTTCCTTCAGGCACACTTTCCTGAAGTGCTGTCTGGTACCAAGGCTGCATAACTCAGAGTACTCATGAAAACCCTCAGTCTCCATCCAGAACTGGAAGGACTGGAAAGGCAGACTCAGAAAGTTCCTGGGACTGGATGTAGTGCTACTCTAGAGGAAAAGCCAGGAGGATCCCGAATTCAAGGCCAGCCTTTGCAACATAGTGAGTTTGCGGCCAGCCTGAGCTATGTGAATCCATTTCAACAAAGCAAAACAGAAAACAAAAGGAAAGGGGAGGGGAGAGGAGGAGGGAACTGAGGAGGAAGTAGAAGAAAAGGAGAAAGAAAAATAAGTTGCCACAATACAGGGGCTCCAGACAGCACACATTGTCCCCCTGCTCTGCAGGTCAGAGTGTCGCGTGAGTGACACCTGCTGAGTCCAGGGGTCAGCAGGGCCTTGTGCACACAGTGACACCCGCTGAGTTCAGGGGTCAGCGGGGCCGTGTGCTTCTGAAGCCTCAGGGGCAAATCGCTCCTTTCCCGTCTGTTGGAGACACCTCTGTTCCTTGCATTGCGGTCCCTCCCCACCATCCAGCAAATGTGCTCGTTGGCTCCTTGTTCCCATCATTCCATCTTCTCTCTGCCCCAAGCACACCAGTGACTGTTGGCTTTAATCTAAGCCTCCTCCATCCTGAGATCCAGGGCCTGCCCACACGGGAAGTCCTCCTTTCAAGGTGATGTAGGTCAGGGATCAGGGTGTGGACATCTCAGGAGACTACTATTCTTCCTACCACAAATGCTACTCGTACACAACATAAAAACAGTGGCGTGGAGCCAAGCACGGTGACCTGGATGACGTTCGGGAGGTTGGAGCTGGAAAACGGCCACAAGTTTCGGTTGTGTGGTGAGTCTCAGGCCAACCCAGAGGACAGTGTCCCTTTTATCTAAACAAAGACGTGCAAAACAGGCAAGAAAACCAACAAATGGTATCTGATACCGTCTTCTCCCACGACAGGCTGCTGACCTAATAAATGGCTAGGCTTCCCGCCTTCCTCTTTCATTTATTCAAATGCTTCTTCTGAGACCATCTTTCACAATCCACTGGTTCCGTGATGATGAAATTGCAGCAGGTCCATTGCTTCCTCTGTCCAGTCTAAGATCAAGGGTCTAAATGTAAGAGGAGCAGCGTCTAAGGCCACTGTTGTGTGTGGTCTGGAGAATGAGCTACAGCAGCCGAGCTTTTGAATGAGTTTGTTAGGTGTCTATCAAGCAGGAGTAAAATAATAGTAGTGAGTGGCAGATAGAGAAAAGAGGTGGTAAAGCATCATCAAAGCAGGTTGCTCACAACATCCAGCAGAAATGACTGGAGTAGCCTAATAGATAGAGCAACCAAAAGCTAACATCATCAAATCGGTATCGGTCCTACGATACCCAGCAGAAACCAAGTCAGGAAGTCAAAGGAGTCAGAAGTTTCCGATGGACTCTGTGTCTGAGCTGCCCATGGCTGAACTGCTGGCTTTCCCACTGCAGGTGTTTCATATCATGGGATAAACAACAGCAACCCCTGTTGGAAGTGGTTGCCTTCATCGGTGTTTTCAGGAACATTGTTCCCTTTCCACTCTGCTGTAGAGTTGACAGAAGCTATCTCACTCCCAAACAAGAGAGTTTGGAGGACCCTTTAAGACAAACATGCTCTGGTCTGAAACAGGGGTAGAGTGTGCAATCTCAATCCAGGGGTCCACTTTTAACAAGCCTAATCACGTCATCAGATCAAATTGTCATCACACAATTTACCAATAAAGTCTGCATTACAACACCCTACAGTCTAGTCTTAGAACTCCTCTTCCCCGAGGGTGGTCTGCTGGGACAGCTGTTGATTACCCTCCCCCCACCCTCCACCCCTCAACCTGGCCTTTTTGCCTCTCTGTACATCCTCAGTTCTCTGATACTGTAGGTGCTTTCTCCCTCAAGCCCTCCCTGCTGATACATGCTTCTTTGCATGAGTAGACGTCTAGGCCTGGGCTCAGTGCAGCTCAGACTCTGCCCTCTGGCTGCACCTCATGTTCCCCAAGGCCAGAACTGAGTCTCCCAAGAAATTTTCTCCCACCATGAGCTAAGCCGGTGACCAGTTTCTATTTCAAGAATTTAAAAAAAATGACAAAAAGCAGAACAGAAGCCCAAGACACCGAGTTCCTTCCATCCCAGTGACTCATGGGCTCATAATTTTGTGGAGTTTCGGGACCAATGTCAAAACCTCATCTTTGAGTCTGTTCCTCACACAGATAGGAACAGAGTTCACCTGCATTTGGCTCGTTGTTGACCCTTTCCTTACATAAGCTTAAACCTACAGTGCTCTGTGGCTAGAGTTTTCCTGCCTGGCCCACGGTCAGGATAAATCTCTCTCACCTGCCAGTCCCACAGCCGCTCAGACCCAACCAAGTAAACACAGAGACTTATATTGCTTACAAACTGTATGGCCGTGGCAGGCTTCTTGCTAACTGTCCTTATATCTTAAATTAATCCATTTCTATAAATCTATACCTTGCCACATGGCTCGTGGCTTACCAGCATCTTCACATGCTGCTTGTCCTGGCGGTGGCTGGCAGAGACTCCCTCTGCCTTCCTCTTCTTTTAGTGCTCTGTGTCTGATATTTTGCATCAAGGAAAGAGACCAGATCTATTGCCAAGTGTTCAGGGCTCCCATCACCCTTTGCATATGACGTTCCCTTAGCCACATCCTGGCCTTCAGCACATACAGCTCCTCCCTGGATCCTGGTTACCTTCCCCTTCCAGGCAATCTTGGTGCTATTGTGTGGTAGTTCTGCTCAGTGGACGCCTTCATCCTGTGCTGCTCACATGACTGCAGGGATCTGAGGAAATACACTTTGGGAGATTTACTAATTTTCAGGTTTGATTAAATGGGTTATCTGTCAAATAACAAAGTGCTTTTTGAACAACCAGAATGAAAATGTGCACCAATCACTTGGCGCTGGAGTCCAGGGAACACATCTACAGAAGAGCCGGAAGGGAACAGAGCTCCCTTGTCTACGGTGTCACTCTGCTGTCAAGTACGTTCACCTTGGTGTTTGGATTCTCGTCAGGAATCTGTACACATCCTACAGCGACACTGTCTGGTGTCTGGAGCCTTTCTGGGTTCACCCTCTATGGCCTTCCCAGCATTGAGGCCTGAGGTCAAGGTTGATTTGAAGCAGCTCTCTGGGTCATATGGGAAAGAAATTGCTTATTGCCAAGTCTATATAAGTCTGTGCATCCTCTCTAGGACCCAACCCTATCCCCAAGTCACTTGGATGCTCTTGCAAAAACAAGCAGAGAATGATTCACCATGCCATCAGCTCTGGACAGCTCTCTGCTCAGAGAACAGTCACCATGAAGAGTTATCATGCACTCCCACCACTCAGCAGCCAGGGGTTACCAGAGAAGGAGCAGACACAGTGCTGCAAACTGGTAGCTTCTCTAGTCCAGTGGCTCTCCACCTTCCTAATGCTGAGGCCCTTTAATACATTTCCTCACGTGGTGCTGACCCCCAACCATAACATTGCTTTTGTCGTTGGTACTTCATAACTGTAATTTTGCTACTGTTATGAGTCATAATGTAAAATCTGATCATACGACCCCTGGAGGGGTCCCAACCCACAGCTTGAGGACTGCTGTTCTAAGCTGCCTCACCACTGAGCTTAAGGACAAGGTTAAAACCTTTACACAGTTATGAGGAGCCTGTGTTTAAAGCATGCATCACCCGTGATAGTCAGACTCAAATGGAAAATCGCAAAGAAATAGGGAGTTTTGTGTGAACTGAAGTGTCCCCCATCAGCCTCACATTCATAGGGGTAGGAGGGACCCCTGGGATGATTGCTGGTTAGAGCCAGGGGTAGCCAGCTGCTTTTGCCCGGGTAGATAGCAGAGACTCTGGCCTAAAGCAGACGTGAGATTCCTGAGCAGCTGAGTCCAGGGCTGAAAACTGTTGTGTCGTGCACTTCTGACCCAAGAGTGCCTGCTTCCCTATGACAACTATGTCTGAAAAAGAAATGGTGCCCCCGGCTTGGCTGGGAACCCTCTCAGGGGGTTTGTGCTTGCTGGCTTAACAGGCTTCCCCTTGATTGGTTCTTAGTCTTCACCTCATTTGCATACGCCCAGTCAATCAGAGTCTCCCTGGGTCTGTATAACTAGGTGCATGGCCTCTGTATATCAGAGTCTGCCTGGGTTTGTGTAACTAGGTACGCGGCCTCTGTATTGTCACATTCATTAGACAGCTCCTCGGGGAAGGAAAAACAGACGACAGCTCCTGCCTTTGAGACTCCCTAGACATGCTCCTGTAATGCCTGCAGCTACTGGCAGGGGAGCTCACTCCTGCCTCAGACTCTCAGGCCCCTTTTCTTCCACCACTCTCTTTGATGGTGTGTCTTCTGTGACGGCCATTCTTGGTTGTCAACTTGACTATATCTGGAACTAACTAAAACCCAAATGGCTGGGCACATCGGTGAGGGACTGTTCTTAAATCGATCTTTTGAAATGGGAAGATCCACTTCTAATCCTGATCTTTGAGATGCGAAGCTCCACCTTTAACCTGGGCCGCACCTTCTGCTGGCAGCCTACCTAAAGGACATGGAAGAGGGAAGCTTGCTCTCTCTTCTCCTGCTCGCCCTCACTCTTGCTAGCAAGTCCATTCCTTCACTGGCATTAGAGCCTACTTCTTCAGGACTTTAGTGTACACTAAAGACCAGCTGAGGCATCCAGCCTCATGGTCTGAAGAACTACTGGATTCTTGGAACTTCCATTGGTAGACAGCCATTGTTGGACTAGCTGGACCACAGCCTATAAGCCATTCTAATGAATCCCCTTCATAGTTCTGTCCTTCTAGAGAACCCTGGCTAACACACCCTCTGAAGACTTCTTCTGCAGAGGACTGCTCTCTTGACATTCTGAGAGCAGAGAGCTGTGACACTTCCCGGCAGCCATTTGGTTGGAGCCCTAGTTCAAAGGTTCTCCCGGCCTGCTCAACTTGCTCCCACATGATGACCTTCTGTTTTCCCATTTGAATTATTAATACCATCTAAATAAAGCCCTCTTCGTTTCTTCAGCCCTAGCCATCTACTCACTTCATTCTCAGAGTGAGCAAGATAATTTTTCAACAGAATTCATGAGGATTGACTGTCTCAACATGACAGATCGTAAAGAGGAAGAGACTGGAACAGGCAGACACATTTATCTCGTGTGTTATCATCGGGCAGTGCAGATTATTAGGAAGGCGTTGACTTCTGGGTCTGGGTTTTATTTAGGGCCTGTGTTCTTTCTTAGCCATAGATTACAGTTTTGCCCTTATTATTCTATGACGGACTATCAGGACACCTGCAGTCAGTCCCTGGAGTCTACTGTTACCTGAATTCACAGAGGAGTGGGAGGGTCAGAGCATGCACCTTAATACAAATCTCAAAGACACACAGATAAGTATTCACACTCAGATGTAGTGTATGGGCTGGACTACTAGGAGGTAAAATCCCAAATCACCTTGCCAGTCTGCAAGGAATCGCATGTAGAGACCTTTCAGTCTTTAAGACTTAACTTCCTTCATATATTTCCTAGAGACTGTGTCTGCTGCCCCATAACAGTCGAGTCTGGACTTCTGCTCTCAGGTAAATGACAGTTACGCTGCCACCTCCTCTGTAAATGTCAGAACATGAGCAACCAGAGGATGAGTCTGGAATTCAGCAAAGCCACTCACAGTGTTTCCTTACTCAAGATGTCATTCTTTTCTACCATCCAACTGAGCAGTGCCCGGAGCAGGTTCAGGTTGACAGATACCAGCGCAGGCACTTCTGGGGGGCTCCCCGGGTGTTTGCCTGTCAGAGTGACAGAGGGCAATACTTGTGGACACCCTCCATCCAGCGGCAGTTGTGTGGCATCTGCTGGAGGTGGCTCTCCTCGGGCCTCTGAAGCTCTCTCTCTCTCCTCTCTCTCTAGCTGAGGGGCTCCAGGGTTCTGCAGACTCACAAGGACCCATGTTAGGTTTTCCTTACCAGGCAGGAGCACCTCTGACCAGAGCCAGCCAGTGGATGTGTTACCATCCAATGGATACAATCAAAGTCCTGGGCACCTGGCCCCTCCTGGCTAACAAGGACTGGTCCTTGATTATGGAAAGAGAAAGAGAAGCAATTTAAGGTCTCCCAGAAGTAGGACTATCAGTCCCAACACAGTTAGAACTCTATATGTCTCCAGGATCAGTGTGACCAAGGGTCCCCAGATAGGAAATGACACATTCTTATAAAAAAAGTTCCTTCTATTTGCCTTTAAATATTTAACCACTCTAATACTGTGCTGTGGATAAGAAGTGAGGGCCAGGGCTTGAGGCTGTACACCGACTCTTTCACTGTTTCTCATCCTCGCCCTTAGCCACAAACCCCAGAAGGGACAATTTGGTAGAAGAAGCATTTTGTGGAATGATGAAATTTTGCCTTGTGTCTCCTGTTTAGCCTGGTAGAGACCATATTCTCTTTGTGAACATCTCTAAGCAGTTTGTTTTTATTTTAAAGAAATTTTATCATTTTTCAAGAATGTGCACTGAGAGAATTGAGTTTTTAACTCTGTTGTGTGTGGAAAGTTTGCTATCCTCATTGTCAATTGTAGACAATCTGGCTCCCATAATTCCTCTGTGTAGATGGATATGAGCTTATTCTAGCTGAATCATGGGTGTATTGGTAGTTATTGTTTAACCTTATAAAATCCAAGGGCGTGGCCCTTTAAGACAGAGAGTCAGTTTAGAATGGACAGGTTTCCTGGAATTCTAAAGCTAGCTGTGTGGAGGACACAGAGAGCTGTTGGGATATGGCCTAGATGAGCAATGTCCTGGCAGAAGCTACCATCTTAGGCTAGGTGAAGTGACCCAGGATGCCCCGGGTCGGGGGGCACAGAGGGAGGGTACTCCCTGGAGAGAGGGGCTTAGGAGCCCATGTTGGGGAGTGTAGAGTCCCCCTTCTGAGAAGTCATGGATGCCAGTCCTCTGCAGAAAACCATGGGGCCTGGGGCCAGCGTGGGTGAGGTGGGCTGTGACTAACCCTGCTATGGATGCCTTTGTCTGCCTCTTGCTAGGAAACACCTTGTCTCCAGCCAGGTTCCCTGTCACTGCGGCTCAGCTTCTCATCCTTGTTTATATACAGCCTAGATTTATAAACACAAGTATTTATGTGTAGAAACAGGAAATATGTGGTTATATTTGTGATTTTGGATCAAGACATTCCCAAAGGCTCTGCCTGAGAAGCTTTGCCACTTACCAGTCCTCAATTTCTTTCCCAAACCTGCCAGTGGCCACCATTCCCTACACAGGAAAGGGGGTGGGAATTAGCTGTAGTGGGATTTGGTGGCGGGGTGGGAGGGGAGTTGATTTGTTTGCTGGTGCCTGTGTTGGGGCCTCTGCTATCCTATGGAAGGCTGCTCCTCGCTTTTCCTCTCCACTCAGCTGTCTCCTGCTGGACTCAGGTTCCATAAACCCCTGCTTCTATGTCATCGTTTTAGGTTATGGAGCTGTAGGTTGGGGACAAGGGGTTTATCCTGATGACAGGCAAAGGCATTCCCAGCAGAGGTCTGATGAAGGACTAAGATGTCCCAGGCCCCCTCTCCAGGCCCTGTTCACCTCACTCAGGTGATCAGGCACCATGCTGACTCCCCGAATCAAAGCATTTTCCACCCACCTTTGGGGACACACCGCTTGTAAGTGGCCATGTCCTTACCATTCTGTGGTTTCCAGACATGGAAACTTTTTCCTGGTCAGCCCCAGGTGGAGACTCTCCAGGCAGTAGGGTGGGGAATTCAATGAAGCGTGGCTGGGCAGTCTCCATTCTAAGTGGGAGGACTGGAAGACCCTCAGCTGATAATTGGAGGGGCAGAGGTGGGATGCACCAAGAAGCCCCCATGACCCTTCTCCTTTACAACTAGAATGCTTACTGGTCATCTCGAGGCTAAGGAGTCAGTGGAGGCAAACCATGTTGGAGGACCCGAGTCAGGGAGCAGGGGCCAACCATGAGAAGGATATGGAGGCTACAGCCCTGGTCCTTGGAGAGGACAGCGGCAAGCCTGAGGAGATCATGGTAAGCCAGGCCAAGAAGCTGTGTGTCCTTCGAATGGGGAATGGACTGGGGCGAACTCTACCTTTTGTCTTGAGACCTGCCATTCCTTTCTACAACCCTGGTTGCCCCTTGGGACCATCTCAGCGTGCGCTCGCTCTGAGCTGGTGTGCTACGTTCTCTTGAGACAAACTCCAGCTCAGTCTCTGTGATGACTTTGAGGGGCAGGTGCAGAGCTGAGACTGTAGAGCATGTTGGCTCCCTTCTCCTACTCCAGGAGAAGGCTTCAGGTTTCTGAAAATGTGTCAGACTTTTCAGGACATTTGCATTCCTTAAATCATGCCAGCAAACTCGCTGATCCTTACAAACACACACACACACACACACACACACACACAGGCTGTAGCTTCCCTTAGGATCTGACCCCCTTTATTCTGAGAACAAGGCTGCAGCTTCCACTGGGTCAACTGAAGAGGTCCACAGAAAACCTGGAATGTGAAGTTTAAACCTCTCTGGCTTCCAGTAACTGTTAGAGAGCCAGGAATACACACGTCACAGCATGTCCGAGGGCTCACTGTGGATGCTGGGGGCACCGTGACACACCCACCGTGACCTGGATGGTGACAGTGTTTATTTACCACTAGATCCTTGCCTAAACAAGGTTGTATACAAAGTGGGGTGATCTTAGGTTCCTTACTTTATAGAGGGTGGCCTGCTAATGTCACAGAGCTTATACTTGATGGCTACAGCAGGAAACGTGGGGCCTTTTGACTGAATATGTGAGGATCCCCTTGCAGCAAGGGGCTCAGACACCATATGGGAAGTCACCAAGTAGCCAACAGCAGCCTGAGCATGCAGAGGTGGGGGCCTTGGTGCATGGCCCTCACAGAGCACGTGAGGAGCGAAGGGAGTGTCTTTTCTCTGAGGCGTGAGATGATTCTTCAATGTTTCAAGGATTCTTTTCATAGGAGATTCATGTTCTAGCTCTCTTCTCAGAAAGCAAAGGTGTGGAGGGGTGCTAGGATGGAGGGGATTTTACATCCACAAGGGTTCAAGGATGGAGGGGGGTTACATCCACAAGCATAAGAGGCTGAAGTGTGTAGAGCTGGCCTGGGGGCTCCTCGGGAACAGCATCCCACTACTGGGTGCCTCACACTGTGTTAGGTTCCTAATGTATGTGGAGGACAGGATGAGCCCCTGGTCATAGAGGTCACAGGGCAGCACTGCTGAGGAAAGGCAGGGGGATATGGGTATCACTAGAACAAAGTGTCCCCGAGAGGACACCACAGGGTCACAGGGCTGCTATTGTTGTGCCCAGGTCGCAAGTCCCCCAAGCAAGACCACCAAATATCTGATGCAAGCACACAGAGGTTTTTATTAACAAAACAAGCAAGCTTGGTCCAATATCCAACATCCAACACAGCGGTGGAGGAGAACGGCCCCGAGCACTCACTTTAAGGGGTTTATATAGGAAAAGTTTAATGAAGCTTGGGATTGGACGAGGGAGCTAGGGGTGAGGTAAGCATAAGGTTACTAATTGTTAACAAGATTCAGGGTATCTATAGAGACATAAATTTTTATTCCCTATGTCCTTCTTTTGTTGACACATTCAGATTTATTGTTCCAGTCCTACACTCCTCTAAGGTCAACTTCTGGTCATTTGAGCCCATTACTCCCCATATCTTGTTTTACCAAGTCCAGGATACATAGATTTATTATCCCAGCCTTATAAGTTCAATTTCTGATCACTTCTAAAACTGCTGGTCAGCAAATATCTTTGGAGGAGGGGAGGGGGAAGCGTCTCTCAAGATGGCTGCTGATTTTTCCCTTTCACTGTGTTGTGTCATGAGGAAATGTTAAGAAAACAGTGTTTTTACCACACGGGAGGAGGAACAGGAGTCCTGAGCTTTCAGGCATCCTTGAATCTTGCTTTTCTAAGGAGTTTGACCCCTAGTCACTGACATGCTGTCCATCCCTCTTCCAGGGTGGATGGCTTGTTGGTGTCAGGGTTTACTAGGGTCTGAGAACTACTGTGAGTCGGAGTTAGTTTGAATCTCAGATGTTCCCCCAAAGATCACACATGTAACACTGGTGTCCCCCTGGCGCTGCCATTGGTAGGTGGTGGAGACTAAGGCGAAGACAAGTTAGGACTTTAGGTATATGCCTTTGAAGGAGCAAGTGAAGTCCCAGGCCCTTCTGCATGTCTGCATGCTCTCTCTCTCCCTCCCCTCTCTCTCTCTGCTTCCTGGTTGTCATAAAGTGAGCAGTTTTACCACCGCGTTCTGTTTCAGTTTTCCTGCTCGGCCCACGGTCAGGATAAATCTCTGTCACCTGCCAGTCCCACAGCCGCTCAGACCCAACCAAGTAAACACAGAGACTTATATTGCTTACAAACTGTATGACCGTGGCAGGCTTCTTGCTAACTGTTTTTATATCTTATATCAATCCATTTCTATAAATCTATACCTTGCCACATGGCTCGTGGCTTACCGGCATCTTTACATGCTGCTTGTCCTGGCGGGGCGGCTGGCAGAGACTCCCTCCGCCTTCCTGTTCTTTTTATTCTCTCTGTTAGTCCCGCCTATACTTCCTGCCTAGCCACTGGCCAATTAGTGTTTTATTAGCAACACATTTGCCATACAGAACATTCCCACAGCAGAGCCCAGCAGCTGTGAATTGAAAGCGTTGAAACCAGAAACCTAAACAAAACTTTCTTCCTTCTAAGTTGGTTCTCTTGGGTATTTTCTGACAGGAACAGGGAGCTGACTACCACAGTTGATCCTCTGCTAAGAGTTTCTTACAGTACATATGTTCTGGATCTGGAAGTTTAACACTTTCCTTCACTGGAGAGTCAAGGCCCCCCTTGGAAGCCCTGCCTCCTCCAGGAAGATCTGAGTTGTAGGTTGCATTTGTGACGCTTTGGGTGCTGGAGGAATATCACAGCAACCCCTCATCAAAATGTGCAATTAACATTATGTTAATAAAAAACACCAACACATTTGAAGAACTATCCTATGCGGGAAAAGTGTCCAGGGATTTGGTTGGCAGAGATGCGCTTCTGGTCCCTGGGTTCATTGCCACCATAGTTCCCTGCACCAAATCCTCCAAATTTTGTGTTAGCAGCGAAGTTTCCAGAAAGGGAGAAGAATGTTAAAACTCATATGCAATCACTTCCCCATCATCTCCAGAGCTGGGAGAATGAAATGGTCAGAAATGTCTTCTCTAATGTCTTCCATTCTCTCTTGAAGATTCAGTCCATCTGATTTCCGTTCTTACTCTTAGAGATAATCCCTCTGGAAGGAAGGAGAAGTCTGCCCCTCACCATTAGAGGAGAAAAATAACAGGCCTCTGAACACAGCTGTCACACACACACACACACACACACACACACACCCCTCAGGGCCAATGTTTCCCACAAAGGTGGAAAGGGCTCTGCTGGGACACCTTCTTCAACACTGGACAAGAGAGTCCTTTGCAAAGTGACAGGACAAAGGCCAGGCCCTAGCGGGTCCAGGGCGGCAACTGATGGGAAAGCAATGGCTATGGGGACGGTGTTCCTGGGCCAGGCCTTGTCATCCCCAGTAGCATCTTCAGGGGACAGAGATAACTGTTCTGTGATGGAGGCCGGTGCCTCTGCCTCCCTGGGTCTGTCCTCTGGGCAAAGAGAGGCAGAAGAGTACTTCCCTCCTTCTCTTCTTCTCATCGGTCCGTTTGCCATCAGTTCCTCAATCCTTCAACCCAGGAAGCATGGTGTCTCATGGTACCTACTGGGTTTATACATCAATATGAACAGATATGTGACATGAAAATTGGCAGCATGTAATCAAGTACCAAACCCCCTCACAAGTCAGCAGACACAAGACCTAGTGGCCTTTTCCAAGTAAAATCCTCCAGGCTAGACAGTTACCCTTCTTAGATAATAATCCAAGGCCATTTTGTTTCAACTCTCTTGGGAGGAAAGAGGCAGGCCCAGAGAGGTTAGGTGGTCTCTCTCTGAGGTTGCCCAGCAAGGAATTAGTGAAGCCAGGACCAGAGGCTGGGTCTCAATCTTCTTGGACTCACGGTGGCAGCTCCTTTCCAACTGCCTCCAAGGAGAAGGCTGAGGAAGAGACGTGAATTTCTTTCACAGAAATGTTTTAGCAATGACTGTACCTCACCAGCCATTAGATCTAGTTGGAGTGTGTGGACTAAGTCCACACTTGGTAATTACGGCTGAAGCTGTGGACATCTGACTTTCTCTTTGGAGGCGAAAGACATCCCAGAAGTCCACAATCTCTTATGGGGAGGACTCCGGTTTTTGGGGGGGCAGGGTTGGTAATCCCTCAGAATGCCTGAGAAGTGCCTGTCATTCTCTTTCCACCCCAGGGACTGCAGAAGCAGATCTGTGAACTCGCCTCAGAGCTCACGAGACAGGCATCTTGGTGGTGCGCAGCTCACAAAGACCTTCAAAACCAGATCAACGTTCTGATGAAGGAGAACCAGGAGCTCCGGAAGGAACTGAAGGCTTTGAAGCGGCGGGGTGTGGAGGCCACGATAGCCTCGCCACCCCTGGCAAGAGCAACCAACACTATGGTACGACAGATTTCCCGCATTACAGAGATAATGGCACACGAAGACGTGTTCCCTCCCATGCAGCCATGCTGTCTCCACTGGGCACTCTGAGAGGGCTCTTGCCTTTCCCTCAGTCACACAGGAGTGACAGTAAGTCCCGTCTGCGCCTTCCTGGGAGCTCTGGGAACAGAGCATGTCCTGACTCTGTCTCCAGGATTCCCACAGGCTCTCATGGAACAGCTGGACGCCAGGCCATGTCACCCCAGGATTCCAGGTTCCTACTTTACATTAAGTGATGGACTGGATCCTGTCATTAAGTCCACTGAGGCACAGGGGGAGATAGGACTTAGCTCTATCTCTGTAACTTAGTGACTGAGAGATGACTTCTGTCACTGCTAGAAGCTGAGAGGGATCCTATGGGAGATTTTTGGGGTGTTTGGTTTGGTTTGGTTTGGTTTTGGTTTCTCTGTGTAGACCTGACTGTCTTGGAACTCACTCTGTAGAGCAGGCTGGCCTCGAACTCACAGAGATCCACCTGCCTCTGCCTCCCGAGAGCTGGGATTACAGGTGTGCGTCGCCACTGCCTGGCCCTATGGGAGATTTTATACAGCCTTCGCTACGGTGTTGCTCCATTACCCCTTGCTCATGGTATGTGGGTAAGACGTATCCACGAGTCAGCAGGGCATCACTCCATCTGCATCGGATGTCAGTCTCTCCTCGCTATGAGATGGCTCTCCAATGGTCACTGACTATGCACAACTCTGCTCCTCATGTGACTGTGGGGAAGAATAGCATCTGCCCCGCAAACACTCACCTTTGAACAACAACAAAGGACAAGGCTGTGAATGCCACACTTTCAAATTTGCCTAGGGATATCTGTATTCAAACACAATTCTAGGGATGACGTCAAAAGGTCTGCCATGTGTACACATGTATGTGAAGTGCACAGCTGTAAGTTAGCACTGGAGAAATGGTGTTGAAGGTTCACACTGCCCCTTCTTCCTCAGAGGAGGGTGTGCAACTTAAAATACCAAGCCCACACTTGTAGACAGCCTTCAGAGAAGGAAGACCTGTATCGCAGGTCTTTGGCCAGCTATGTGAGGATTGTGTAACTAAAGAGCTTCTGAAAAGTCATATGGGATCCCATTGCTGCAGAAGCTTCCAATATACATCATATACATACACATATACATATACATATACGTTTGTGTGTGTGAAAGGAATTTAAATGGAGTCAATATATAATGGGGAAGACAATACCCCAACTAGACATCTTATCCCACCAAATAAATCCTCCAGTGAGAGGAATGGATTACATATTGTTGAGTCATTGGCCAAAGGGGTGCCATGGAACTCCCCAAGCATAATAGGCCATTGCTAAGGCTGTTGGTTGTTCTCCACAAACTGATTGTGTGGCTCTATTGCTGAAGACACAACTTGCTCACTGAAATGGAGAAATCAAGCTGGTACCCAGCTAGAAGCTTCACCCCTACTGACTAGTATTCATGGTTGTAAGGTTCTCTGCATGCTGCCAGAGGAGAAAAGTAATCATCACTGTCACCCACTACAAACACGTTACCTACACCAGAGACCCGCCTGCAAGATAATTAGTGCAATCAAGGCACAAATGTTATGGGAGAAACCAGCCACTTCCTTATTGAATTTAAGGCCCCACCCATGAGATGGAACCCATACCTGGCACTGCTAAACTGACCAAGGAACTGAGACTAGATAGGTCATGGTCCTAGCAAAAAACCAAATACAATTATTCCGCTAAAGGGACATATCAATAAAACGACTCCCGATAGCACATTGCTACACGCATAGATCACTGCCTGGCTTAACCATCACCAGAGACATTTCTTCTTGCAGTAGATGGTACTTACCATGGACAAGCACAAATGGACAATGTGCAGAGAGAGACTCTGGGGCACTTGGTCCTAAATGGGCTGTCTTCATCAAAACCGTCCCCCCTTGGCCCAGGGATCTATGCGGAAGAGGAGGCAGAAAGATCGTAAAATCCAGAGGCGATGGATGACGCCACAGAAAGAGCATTCTCCAGACAGAAAAGGACGGATGCACAATGAACTCAGAGACTGTGACAGAACTCAGAGACCTGCACAGGCTCAAACCATTCGAAATCCCAGCCCTCAGAGGGGGAAGTGGACACAAGGTCCCACCCTTGACCGAGAAGCTATTTAAAAAAATGATACCTGCTGGGAAAGGGAAAATCTGTGTTCTCCAGTGGAGTGTTGCTGGGAGTACCAACCACATCCCAAGGCGGGCCGACGCCCGGGAGTAACACAACACAACAGAGACTGTGGTTTGGGTTGTGGTGTTTGGTTGGCTGTTTTTGTGTGTCTGTATTTTGTTTCTTACTGACCCACTGTCGTTTTTTTTCTAGTTTGTTTTGATTTCATTTGTTCGTTTGGGGTTTTTTTTTTTTTTTTTAGAGAGAGACAAAGAGACAGAACATGAACTTGGCTAGGTAAAGAAGTGGGAAGGATCTAGAAGAGTTGAGGCAGGGGAAAGAATATGATCAAAAGATACTGCATGAAAAAACTTTAAATAAATATTGTTAATACTTGTTTGTAAATAGTGTTACATATTTCCTACTTCCCTACATGCTCCGCTGAAGTTACATAATGCAAGGACACAAGGGTTGGAGTTGTTTAGTCTTTGGACCCCAACCCTTGTTGGTTTGGAACTGGTGTCAGCAAGAAGCGGGTCACAGGTTTCTCTGAGCAGCACTCTGGTCTCTCCAACATGTGGGGAATCCAGTCCAAGTCTCCTGGCTCAAGCCACTGTTAAGACATCCGGTACCAGTGAGCAGATTCGAGCATGCTTTGCCCCCACTGCGCCCCGGGTGGCCTTGCCTGTCTGTGGTGGTTTGCAGTTGCTGCTTTTCTGCATGAGGCTCCTGAGTGCGGCCGTTTTGCTGCTAGTTTGGAGCCACAGCAGAAGAGAGGAAGTGTGATCAGTTACCTGAATGTAGTAAGACTTCTTAGCAGATGTGTGCACAAAGGGAAATAGTAAATGGGCGAATAGCTGAGCCACACTTCAAAACCACTGATTTTTAAAATAGCACAAAGGCCAGAAGCTCGTTTTACTTAAAACTTGTTAAATTTGGTTTTATGCACATCATTCACCGTGGTATCAAACCCTTTCTAGACTACGGAGTGCGATGGTTCTGGACTAAGACTGTGGGGGAAGGTGTGCAAAGAGCAGGCCCCCTTCTGATCCCCTGGGGAAGCTGAAAACACAGGATTGTCAGAGTCCAGGCTGTGGGGTCACAAATATCTTGCATTGATTGGTACTTTGGGACAGTATTGTTTGATGTTGATACAACTACCCCTCATTTGTTTCTAGCCAGTGTACATAAAGATAGAGGGAATTGATTCAGAGAAAACAACGTCAGACGACGCTCCTTCCGGAAGTCCTCAAAACGGAAGTACAATAGCCATTGGAAGAACAGATTCCTTAGACGAAAGATTGTCTTATATGTCTCTTGATGAAAAGGTGACCTTGGGAACGTGTTCCCTTCGTGTACAGTCTCTCCCTCCCTCCCTCTCCCTCTCCCTCCCTTCCTCTCGTTTCTCTCTCTCTCCTCTCTTCCCCTCCTCTGTTTGTGTATGTGTGTTTTCTTCCTGCATCTGCCTCCACATCATTTTTAAAAATGATCTTTACATGCGGGCACACATGCGCCATCTGCGTGCCCATGGAGGCCAGAAGAGGGTGTGCTAGATCCCTTGAGCCGGAACTGTAGGTAACTGTGAGCCAAACAGCGTGAATGCTGGGAGCCAAACTGGGGTCCTCTGGAACAGAAGCAAAGCTCTCAACCGTTGGGCCATCCTCAGGCCCTCCACCTCATTTTGTGAGATGTGTTCTCTAACTGAGTCAGGACTACACTGGTTGACTCCACTCTCTGGCTAGCAAGCTTCAGGAACCCTCCGGTCTCTGCTTTCTGGGTGCTGGGATTATAGGCCTGCTGCCTTTTGTGGCTTCTCCCTAGAACTTCGGCCACATGCATGAGCAGAATGTACTTTGCCAAGCTTCCCTCTCCCCACCTCCTCACCTCCTCACCTCCTCACCTCCTCACCCCAGGAGCACATCGCGCTTCATCCCAGTCACATGAAGTCCAACAAGAGCTCTCGCTTTGTTACTCAAGATGGACTCGGGAATTTGTGAAACATAGCTATGCTTCTATAAATCAGAAAACTGAGTGTCTCCACACACACCTTCAGTACTAAAACAAGACGCTAAATAGAACTGAAGTGATTGTATGGGTGGGAATTTTCTATATCAGGTCAATTGCCTGACTTCAGGGAACAGGGCTTGATGCTCTTGGTAGAATCTGACAAGTGTCAGAGGCATCTGAAACCTGACCCAGCTGTGCACAGCATCTGGTCACTGGCCTGGTGGAATCGATGTCTCTGTGACTCTCTCTGTACCCAGGTTATGCACCTGTCTTCCAAGTTTATGCAAAGACACTTTGGCGGGGCATCACCAGAACCTCTGTCGGACACCACATTCCTGGACACAGAGTCAGCGCCTGGTGAGAGAATAAGGTGGCAGGGGACACGTTCCTGCGGGATGCTCAGGGGGGGGATGTGGCATGTGGGTAAGGTCCCTAGAGCTCCCTGGGTTCCGGCCACTTTCTGATTCCTCCTTGAGCTCCTTTGTTTATCTTGGTAACCTCTCCCAACACTATTGCAGAGGCCCAGGACTGGCTTTCCCGGGCCATCCTTGCCCCTTCCCTGTCTGTTTGCTGGCTGGTGATATTACCTGCCTGTTATATCTGTTCCTGCCCAGCACTTGCTTGACCTCACTCTGAGCTCAAGCTGTCCACCCAGGTATACAGCCTCTCCTGTCCCTGTGGGTCCCACCTGCAGGATCCCACAAAGGCAGGAAGAACGTCCTATTCCAGCTGACGTCAGTGGTGACCTTCACACTCTGTATGCCCCCTGGGCTTGCCTGGGGGTGTGCATGAGTTCTGCTGTGGAGCCTCTGCACAGAGCCCTGGCTGCCAGGCTCAGTTGCTCTCCTAGTGGGATGAGAGAGGACTCTCATCCACCTGTAGCCTGACTCTTACCCACCCTCTTTGCTGTCCATGTGAGTCCCCTTTGACGTACTGAACCCTGGACCCTTGTGCATGGGTAAGCACAGCACTGTCTCTCCCTGAGTCCAAGTGACATTTCTGGACCTCTGCATCTTAGCTACTTTTCTGTTGCTGTGATAAAGCACCATGACCATGGCAACTTCTAGAAGGAAGAATCTATCTGAGCTTACGGTTCCAAAGGGCCAGTTCATAGTGGCAGGCACTGTAAGCACAAAACAGAGCAGGACTGAAAAAGGGCCCAAGTAACGAACTTCCGCTATCAAGGTCATACCAATCAAACCCCCTTCAACAGCGCCACCAAATGGAGACCAAGGGTTCCAGTGTCCAAGCCTACCATATTCTGCGTGCTGGTTAGTTTTAACTGTCAGCCTGACACAGCCTAGAGTCGCCTTGGCAGAGAGTCATTATGAGGAATTATTTAGATCAGGTTGGCCCGTGGCCATGTCTGTGAAGGACTGTCTTGATTGTGAATTGATATAGGAAGACTCAGCCCCTTGTAGGCCGCATTATTCCCTAGTTAAGGGATCCTGACTGACACGAGAAAGCCAGGGGAGAGCAAGCGAGCAAGTATCCACGCATCGTTCTCTCTGCTCTTGGCTGTGGGTAAGCTGCTCTCAGTTCCTCCGTGATGGTGACCTTTCAACCTGATCCCCCTGCCCTGAGCGCACACTGCTCCTTCCTCACTACCTCTGCTTCCGTCCGCAGGTCTAGTGGGCAGGCTGACACTGGCTTTGTAATTTTTCTCTTTCTATGTCCGCCCCCTACTAGGGGCAAAGGCAGCTTCAGGGCAGACACCACCCTCTGCTAGCTTAGTCTTCCGGACCACAACATGTAGTGACCCCACAATCAGCAGGCAAGGGTGTTGCAAAAAGAAAAAGTTAAGAGATTCTGTCTCATATCAGAAGAGCCGCCTGGTGTGGGACAGAAGAAAACCAATAAAAAAGGGACCATCATCGTCAAGATTCTGTTCCTTTCCTGCTACCTGTTTTGCCTCCATCCAAAACCACGAGGTAGTGAGGAGAGCGAGCATGAGCGTGGGTGCATCCCAGGTCTTAAGGGTCCCCCAGTGGCCACACCCCAGGGGCATGTACCTCAAGGTCATAGGCAGGTGTAACAGCTACCTCCCTAGGGGTGGTGTTTCAGGGCATGGCTCAAACCACCACCCATTACACAAGGGTTGATTTGCAGTCAGTCAGTCCATGGCATTTGCACAGTGACCTCAGGAAAAAAGAGAATGTGTTGGAAGCGTAACTCGGACTTGGAACTCGCACTGGGCACACAGCATTTTCACTATGTGTACGTAGTCTCTTGGAAAGCACTTCTCTGCTGTTTCAGATATGTGGTCCTCCAACCCAGAGAGTTCTGAAGGTGAGCTGCTCATTCATGCTCAAGAAAGCAGGCACCTCCCTAGTTTTCTCCAGAATGCACGGTGGATGCAGGTAGGTAGCGTTTCACCCGCTGGGGAGGCTGGGGTAGGAAGACCCGGAGGTGGCGGCAGAAACTGCTATTCCATCCCTTTTCCACAAGCACAGAAAGCTATGATGGCTGCGAATACCCCTCAGTCTCTGAGCACATTCAGCCTTTCAAATCAGAGAAACATGGCATCCCTTCAGTCATCGGAGGGCTGTGTTAGACCAGTGGCCAAAGGCAGGTCAAGCTTCTGTGACCTTAAGGATATAGAAACCAAAGTTTTACTCTGTTCTTTTTATTTGCAATTCTCAGTGGAAATGAATGGAATAAAAAAAAAACAAATGTAGCCAGGCGGTGGTAGAGCGCGCCTTTAATCCCAGCACTCAGGAGGCAGAGGCAGGCGGATCTTTGTGAGTTGGAGGCCATCCTAGTCTACAGAGTGAGATCCAGGAAAGGTGCAAATCTACACAGAGAAACCCTGTCTCAAAAAACCAACCCCCCCCCAAAAAAAAACCAGAAACAAAAACCAAAACCAAAAAAAACCAACCAAACAAAAAAAAAACCAAATGTAGCAGAAATACCCTAGATCCACAGCCAGGGTCACTTCATAGCCACACAATGTCTGATAAGAATGGCAACAGAATTAAGCCATTTTCTCCACAGGAGGGAATGTGGGCTGTAAAGTTTTTCACCATGTAAAGGTGGGCAATGGCGGCGGGGGTTGTTCCCCTAAAAGCAGTCAGTAACCCTTCCCAACATTATCAGCAATGTGGGATGGGTTTAGTTATCTATTAAACTCCTGCTATTGGTTCATCTCAAGGCCTCAGAGATGTGCACTCAGAATCAGAACTTGGTGACTGTCACCCTGCTCACCCTGGCATGGATCGAGCATACTAAGAAAGGGGAACACCTGTACCAACACAAACTTGGTCCCAAGAGCCAGCATGGATGGCCCTGTAGTTCTCACAGGGGGCCACAGGAGGTGATGGTTATAATCTCTCTACAGGAACTTCTGGCAGGGTCGGGACCTCCCAGAGAAGAACCGCACCCCATGGACACGGAGAAGGACAATGAGACACAGGAAAAGCGACACCCGAATGGCAAGGCAGGTGTCTGCAGTACACAGTCTTTCCCTGTGTGATTTCACCATTGTGTGAACATTGTAGCAACTCACGAAAACCCAGATATCCTCCATCACTCAACATGGCCTTCTGATGCAAGCAAGAGATGTGGGAAGTGTGATGAGCAAGGCTGCACTGGCTTAGCAGTGCACACTGCTGTGTAGGACGTTCTTCAGTGAGGAAGGCACTAAAATACGGATAAAATGTCTGGGAGAGTAAATGCACAAGCCACTGTCACGGTTGTCTATCGTCAGTTTCCGATGTAGACTGGACAGTGGTGTGCTGCATACCACACGTGGGTGCATTGACCCAGCATCACCACAAATGGTTAGGGATGCTCAGTGCTACATGGCGTGAGGTGACAGGAAGCTAGCAGCTCCATTACTGCCTTATACAATGACCATTGTCTATGCAGTGGTTATCTACTGGAGCACTGCTCCGGGATTGGTGCGTGCAACTGTGGTTGACTTTATGACTTCCCAGTGTGCAGCATTTTAAGAACACGTGTGCTTTTTTTTTTTTTTTTTTTTGAGAGCCAGCTGATCATTGAAGCCTCTTTGGAGCATTTTCTGGCTGGCTGAGAACATGAACTCATCTTCTGGTTCTGACCTGCACACAACTTGTGCATTCACCTGGTGGATTTGTGAGCAAGGGCATAAGTGTGTAGACTTAGTTCAAACCTCTGCTGTGATGCCTGTCAGCTGGGTTTGGTTGGCTAGCTCTCTGATTTGTTCAGAAGTATTAGTTTTTAACTCTGACGAGTCAGCTCCTACATTTCTAGCTATATTAAGAATAGTTATAATATGTGGCATAACTAATAAATGCTACATGGAGTTTCTAAAATACGCGTATATTAACTCCCCAAGTTAAGGTTATTTCTGCCAATGTCTTTTTTACACTAATCTTCACAGGGTAATGTCTTCTACTGAGAGCCTAGCAATATGCATTTGAAGACACTTACTTGCTGATTATTAATCAAGCCATTAATGTAGTGTCTGAGTCGAAAGGATAAGATAAGAAAGACAAAAAGTGCACAAAAGTTAATTTTTACCTAGTAATCATGCAATTTCATCTGCTCCAGGATTCCAGGTTTATCAGTCCTATGACCACAGATCATACAGACCTACGGCAAACGCACAGCATCAACACAAAGGAAGGCAGATGTCGAGGAACAAATCATAACACTTACTGTCGATAACAAGATGCAGGGTGGGGATTGGGAGCTCATCAGTGCAGGGTGTGCGTGTGCGTGTGCGTGTGCGTGTGTGTGTGTGTGTGTGTGTGCAGCAGTTAGTCTCCACCATGCCAGGCAGACAGTGGACAGTGATTTTGAACACAAGGGAAAACAGTGGAACAGTGGTAATCACGCTCGTTACAGCTCTTCACCAGGAGCTTTTGTGTGTCCATCAAGGTGGAGCAGGTACTCAGCGACGGGCGGACTATCATCACCTTCCCCAACGGAACCAGGAAGGAGATCAGTGCGGACAAGAAGACGACTCTCATCAAGTTCTTTAATGGTGACATGAAGAAGGTCAAGCCTGATAAGAGAGTGGTGCGTGCACTGGGCATACTTGTATTGTTTTAGACTCGGAGCCACACCGGTGCTAGCAAACCCTTCCCAGATGCGTGTCCTTTTGTTCTTCTGGTGTCAGGAGACGAGAGAAGGCGGGAGGTCAGAACCTTCCTTCCTGTTAATGAAGATTTTGTCCTTGGTGTATGACGCAAGATTCTCCATGGTCTCGGCCTGCAGATTTGCACAATAGTGTCCCGCCAGCACCCCACCCTCCACTATGCTCTCCCCCTGGCTTGAGCTAACCTACACGCTCAGGGAAATGGACCAGGAAACCCTGGGAGACCTATTTAAATGGTGACTTTCGGGGAAGTCACAGCCCAGTGGGGCAAAGAGATGTGTTGCCTCACCTTGGGGGTCACAAACATGTGTCTTAGGTAGGAAGGGTGGACAGATGCAGAGTGACAGATGGTAAGCAACAAGGGGGCGTTAGGAGAGCTGGGAGGGAGATCCTCCTGCTTTGACTTTGACTCGGTGCTAATGAGAGCAAGACATCACAGAGGTAGGTGAGCACACCTCTCTCCAGGGCTCTGTCCAGGAGCTGCTGTCTTCTTCCTGTGTCTCCTGATCCGCTGAGGGGAAAAATGGTATTTATGGAGCACTCCCTACATCCACCTGGCTTTTGGACATGTTGCTAATATAAAGAGAATGCTTTAAAATCACAGAGCACAGAGCTCTCTTTCCTTGTTGACTTTCTATTGCCGTAATAAAACACCATGACCAAAAACATGGGAAGGAAAGGGTTTGTTTGGCTTACATGTCCCCATCACAATCACTCATTGAAGGAAGTCACCACAGGAAGCTGAAAGCAGGAATTTAAGCGACCATGGAGGAACACTGCTTACTGGCTTGCTTCCTGTGGCTTGTCAGCTTGATTTTTATGCAACTCAGAACTACCTGCTCAGGTGTGGCATCACCTACACAGTGGTCTAGATCCTTCCACATCAATTGCTAATCAAGAAAATGCCCCCACAGACTTGCCTACCCGTGGCTGTGGCTTTTAAATGTGACTGGGCCTCAGTGTCAGGAGCACCTGTCCCCAACCCCATCACCTCCCCCTTTGTAAACGTTCCCACTCCCTGTCTCTTCCTCCTTGGAAACCAAGGGAGACATGAGCGTTAGAAATGCCCAGGATGTCCGAGGCATTGGTGAGGTCTACTCTCTCAAGCTGCCCCTGACCTTTAGTCTGAAAACTGTGGGGTTCGTGGGACACTGGGGCTCATGGACCATGTCCACCTCTGCAGGCCCCATGAGGCATGAAGGCCCAGAAAGTCATACATTAGAGGATGCTCAGGAACAAAACTGAGGACTAAGCTGCATCCCACAATTTCCCAATGACCAAGTCTATCATTTCTGGGGTGTCAGTGACTAACTCCACTTCCTGTGTTTCTCAATGGTGGAAGTTCCCATGGAATTCACCTGCTGAGCCTATACCTTTAGCCACCTATGGGAAGTAACTAATCAGATTCAACTGAGGCTAACGTAACAACATTGCCTGCGTCCCAACATGGGTTCCCTGGTCTTCACAGATTTATTATTATGCAGATGCTCAGACTACACACACAACCTACCCGGATGGTGTTGAAGTCGTGCAGTTTCCGAACAAGTGGACTGGTGAGTGGTGTCACCCTGTACCTGCTGGCTCAGTGACCTGTGTGCCTGTGTTGGGGGTGGCAGGGCGTATGAGCATCATGGGAAGGGACAGCAGACATCCAGCCTTTAGATTCACCAAAGGAAACAGCCTGCCCAGCTAGACTTTAATTTTTTTTTAATTAGAAATCATTCTATGAAGTACATTGGGTAAAATTATACCCAAACAGTCACTTTTAGTTTTCCTGAAATTCATTGAACTAGGTGTCCTGAATTTTGTCTGGCACTCCTATATTATTAAATTCAAGGATGTTCTCACTTATTTCTGCAAACATTGCCTGACTTCCATCCCTTGTCTTCCTAACCCTCCAATCACAGGCACAACATACCACCAATGGCCCTCTCATCTCTGAACATGTTGTATTTCCTTTTATATTCATTACATTCAGATAAATTCTTTAGAACTGCCCTCTTGTTCACCATTTTTCTCTCTAACTAAATCTCATATGTTTTTTTATTGTCCTTCTTGGTTTGATGATGCTCTTCACGTCCTTCTGGTCCTTCTCAGGTCTATCTAGTGTGCCGGCTAATACCACCCTTCTCTTGTTTTCTTCTCCTTCCCCTTGAATTCTCAAGTTACTTTACACACATTTGCCTCGCCGTCTTGTTCTAGTGACAGCCTCACCCAGACATAGAGCTCAGTGTGGGGCTAGTCACGGCTAAGTCCTAGTGGTGCCACGTCCCCTTACATTTCCAGTTTGTCCTGTGGGGACAGATTTGGTGGCATTCCTAGGGCGCCCATGCTGGAGCTGCCCTTCCAGAAAGTCTGTTCATTTCTGCCAGGTGTGTGGAGCCTGGGCCTGCCACAGTGCCACTGAGTCTGGCCGACACCTCTTTCTTTGTCTTAATATTTCAGCCAATGCTATTGTAGTCTTAGCACCACCACTGAGGTGTTTACAGGCTGGTGGACACAGAAGTAGGCAGGACAGCAATGACTTCTTCAGTAACTTTTGGCATACACTTGGTATTGAAAAATTACACTTGCTTGTACACAAATGCTCTATGGGGTGGTTGTTGGATGTTAGCCAGGTCTGGTGAAAAAAGAAAAGGGTGTGATAGACATATCTGTTCTTTGAATCTTGGCTGCTCTGTATGGAATGTCTCTAACGTATTACATAACTGTATAGCAGGGGTTCTGAGTTCCATCACTGTCCAAACCTATGGTTCCTATCTCCAGAACACCCTCCTGTGACAATTCAAAAACAAGGTGAAATGAATATCACAGTCTCCCCTCTTGCCATTTTTCAGGTGAACCCATGTGTCTGTGTGTTTGATGAAGTTCAGCAAAGACCCTTTTGCATTGATTCTGCACCAGTCTGCCAGGGGATTCTGAGATTCTCAAGCTATTGAATCAAAGAGAATCCCCACTTCTCCAGGGCATTCACCAGCACTGCACTTAGCATTTTAGATTTTTATGCTAACAAGTATTTACTGCACTGAGTTCTTCTTTGGGTGTCAAATTCCACACCAGTCTTTTCCTAAGTATACTTAATGTCCCCTTTTTATCTGCCAACACCAGCCAACCATTGACCAACACATGTGCACGAAGCACAGGGACATGAGAAGAACACATGGAAACCAATCAATGACTTTTCACTTGTGAGCTTTTCTATTTCCCACAAACGCACACGGAAAAGCACCACTCTGCACTGTGCTCAGGCACGGTTGCCAGCCCCGGCTTGTGTACAAGCTCAGGTGCAGTAGTGCTTCAGCATGCTGCACAGTGAGGAACTGTCTCTGCGTGAGGCTGATGTCATTGTGATTGCTGATGCTCTAGTTGCCTTTGGAAGTCGATATGGGACAGCAAAAGCATTTCCAAGAGTGTCTTGGCTACTTTTTCACTGCTGCCGCCAGATATTTGACCAAAAGCAATGAGGGGCAGGGAGAATTTATTTTGGTTCACAGTTCAGGGAAATATAGTCTAATGTATTGGGAAAGGTGTGATGGCAGAGTGTGAGGTGGCTGGTCACCTTATAGTCTGGAAGAGAAATGTGCCTCTAGCACCTCCTTTTTCCCTTTTTAATTTTGTCTGGGACTGCAGAGCATGGTGCTGCCTGGCACCAGTGAAGGATTTTACACAAGCCTGGCACCAGTGAAGGATTTTACCACAAATTCACAGCCAGAAAAATGTCAGACTTTGAAACTTGAATTCCATTTCTATCAAAGGTTCATACTTTTTCATCATCACCAAGTCAGAAAATCCACCAACTGTTATGCACTAAAGACTGTCTACACTGGCCGGGTGTTGGTGGCGCACGCCTTTAATCCCAGCACTCGGGAGGCAGAGGCAGAGGTGGATCTCTGTGAGTTCGAGGCCAGCCTGGGCTACAGAACGAGCTCCAGGACAGGTCCAAAGCTACACAGAGAAACCCTGTCTCGAAAAAACAAAATAAAACAAACAAACAAACAAACAAAGACTGTCTATACTATGGCCAAACCTTCCTTACCTAAAACTGGATCAACAGGGCCATTGGGTGCTATGTCTGCCAATCCTGACTACAAACTCCTCTGATGAGAAAATGATCTTTCTCATTAATATTTTAATATAGGTCACTTAGAAACAACACAGTTTCCAAATGCATTCAGTATAACCCATCCTTTAAACAAATGTATTCTGCAGAAAAATTCTACCCGGATGGCTCCAAGGAAACCGTGTTTCCTGATGGGACCGTGAAGCAGCTTAGGGATGGATGTGAGCAGACTGTGTTTCCTGATGGGACATACGTGACGGTGAAAAGGTCAGCACCCCACCACACCATATGAACAAGACTCCAGCCCTGGGCTTTGTGTTCTGTCATGTATCTGTAGTCATTTACATGTTTGCAAAAGTTCAAGCTTTCATTGAAATGTAATAACAGCGGCCTGAGAGATGGCTCAGTTAAGAGCCCTGGCTGCTCTTGGAAAGGACACAGGGTCAGTTCCCAGCACCTACATGACAGCTCACAGCTATCCATAACTCCAGTTTCAGGGGACCTGATGGCCTCCCATGACTTCCATAGGCACTCTTGTAGGTTTGCAGATATACATTCAAGCAAACACTTATACATATACAAATAAATACTTAAAAAAAAACTATGACATCAGAAAATAATGTCATTGGGCCTACAAGAAATTTTGTGCACTCAATTCAAATCTCTTTATAGAGAATATGAGCTTAGACATAGAATTTTGGGGGCAGTCTTGTGTCCCCAAGTTGTGCTTAGTGATTGCCTTCAGGCACAAAGGTGGCCACACAGTTTACGTCATCAACTAATGTCATAGTTACCTAGGTTGGCGTCACAATAATCTCGCTCTGTACTTCTCCAGATGTGCCACTGCTGTTAGCTAACACATGTCTCAGGACGTCTCACTGTTGTTAGGTGACACATGTCGATGTTTAGATGACTGAAGCTGGCCCACCTTGAGTGTAGTCTTCAGCCTCCACCTCTTGAAAGCCATGTTGTGTGTGGCTCTATTGCGGCATGTATAAGCATCTCTGATGCAACCAGAATGTGCCAGGTCACTGTCTCAGTGCTGGTGTGTGCAGACAATGAGGTCCACAGGGGTCACATCTGTCCAATAGCCTGGGCAAGAGTTCAATAAACTCACCTTCGATGTGGCTGACTATGGTGTGACCTTGACATGTTTCCTCCATGACCTCAACCTCCTCAGGTCCTCCAGTGTGCTCCAGTCTTCCCCCATCCAGAGCTTCCATGGCTCTCCTGGGAGTGTCAGCACAGGGCACAGCACCCAGGACTCTTTCTCTTGTGTTTCTGTCATGTTTGAGTGTCCTGCTGTCTCCACTCACCACAGCTCAGACTGTGAGCTCGGGTCTCTGGGTCTCTGGAAAGTCCATATTTCCCACTCAGCTCCCTCACCCACCACCTTCCTGAGCTGAGGCAGCCCAGGCTTCTTCTGTCTTTTAAACCTCAAATGCCTTCTCTCCTCTTTCCTCAGGAAGCCTCAACTTCCTCCCTCAGGACAGACCGGGGCAGGGGCGGGCATGGATATCTAGGTGGTGTTATGGAATCACTCATTCCCAGTTCCTCCACACTCATATCGTGTTTCTGTTCTACAGGAACGGAGACAAAACCATCATGTTCAGCAACGGACAGAAAGAAATCCACACAGCCAGGTTCAAGCGGAGGGAATTCCCAGACGGCAGCACCAAGACTGTGTACTGCAATGGCTGCCAGGAGACCAAGTATGCCTCAGGGAGGGTCAGGGTCAAAGACGAGATGGGAACTGTCATCCTGGACTGGAAGTAGAGCATCCTCCAGACTCAGTGTCGGGCACTAGGCTCCAGTGACAGTTTTGAGCAGAACAGATGAAACAACTCACAATGGTAGATTCCCCCGACAGTCCTACAGATCGCCCACACATCAGGAGAAGAGAGCATCTAAAAATTGTAAAGAAAAAGACCATCTAGCCACCATTTGGGGAAAGAGGTCAGAGAAGCAGTAGCCAGGAACGAGGCTTCCAGACTGTGTCTTCTGACAGCCTGGGCCTGGAGCAGCAGATAAAAGGGAAGCAGTCTGAGTACTGCCTTCTAATTCCTAAGAGCAGCCATTAACAACAGCCAGCCAACGCCTACCTGCTGTCTACTTCTAGCCCTCTTTAGACTCCTCATGAGTGGGATCCAGGGGGATGTATTTTCACTGGTGTTTGGTGTATTAATAGACATGATTTAACCACCTTAAAGTGTCTAGACAGAGCCTCATGCAGCATTCTATCCCATAAATTTGAACAATTATGATCTGTCAATCAACAAGGACATGAGTAAAAACACAGAAACATACCTGGGCCTCGCTTCCTCTTTGTTCCTGTGAGTCTGCCTGCTGTCCCCTCATTTTGTGGGAGCACTCTGCTGTGCCCTAGGCAAGAGAGGTTTCTCCCTAGCTGGTAGGTGGCACCTGAGTCTCAATAGACAATTCTCCTTGGCCACCCCTTCCACCCCCTGCACTGGTCTGGGCTTGAGGCTGCATACCCGCTGTAGAGGCCCTTCCCTTCTGATGAGGGGTTCTGAGAATGTGGGGTTTCTGTGTCTGCAACACTGCTGCAAGGTGAGTAGATGGAGAAAGCACTCGCTGCACACTAGCAGACTGTGCCCCGTGGGTGTCTTCGGGAGGCAGGGAGAGGAATGACTGGCAGCAGCACTTCCATTCCCCCCCCCCCCACCCCGCTTGCCCTAGCTTACCTTTTGAAGTCAATAAGAAAGTCCAAAGGGCAGGTGCACTTGCCTTCTTGGTGGCAGAGAATCTGCAAGGTACAGGAAAGATCTCTTTCTGGGCTCATCCTGGGTCGTACAGCCATCCCGCTGTTGTACCAGGCTTTGGAGTAGACAATAAGACACAATTGTTTCCTTCAATGTCCTGTGCACTAGAGTCTTACATGCCTTGTGCAGGGTCTTTGCAGCTAGGGTCTGTCTCACCGCAGTGAGCTGTTAAATCCTCATTGCCTGTATAAGCCTGGATGCTCCGTGACGTCTCATACTGTTGGCCTCTGCACAGGATTCAGTTAGTAAGCAGCTGATGATACCCTTAAATTCTTTTGAAGATTGATAAGGGATGCAAGAAACAGAGCTCACAGAAGCATGACTTCCATAGCCCTGTCCAGACTGTGTCTTCTGCTCTCACAAAGCTGCATGTGCCTATAGCAAAAGGCCACAGTGTGAATCAGGCTGCTGGAACTTTCACGCCCAGCTTGGGTCAAGCCTAAGCAAAGTGAGGGACTTGGGCTGCAGAGGACAGAACAGAACTTTACGGAGTTCAGGACATGTGGGCTGAAGTTTCAGATTATTTGATGTACCTCCTCTCCATGTACCTTCCCCTTGACCCCTTGTGAACTTTATACACAAACATCATTCTTTAAGCCATAACCTTTCCTGGTCCACCCCCAAGATCACACATGAACATCAACATCACAATATAAAAATTTTATGAATCTTAAAAGTCCCAAATTCAAACACTTTAAAATTTAATATCTTTTTAAAATTCAAAGATTTTTAATTCTTTTAAAACCTAAAATCTCTTTTAAAATCAGTCTCTCAACTGTGAGATCTTGTAAAAATCAAAAATAAGTTACATACTCTCTAACTTCAAGAGGGAAGAACCAAGGCACAGTCACAATCTGAACTAAACAAAACCAAACTCCAACAGTGTAAATAACTAACTCAATGTCCAATGTGTAGGATCCACTCACAGTCTTCTGGGCTCCTGCAAAGGGCTTGGGTCACTTCTCTGCACACACACACACACACACACACACACACACACACACCCCGCAGCACACACAGCTTGTCTTCTAGGCTCCAGCTGACTCCACTCCACTGCTGCTGCTGTTCTTCGTGGTCATCCCATGGTACTGGCATCTCCAAAATGCTGGGGTCTCTGATGCAACTGGGATGCGCTTTCACCAATAGCTTCTCAGCGGCTCTCTTCATGGCGCCAAGCCTCAACTCTTTTCCATGACCCCTTCACGCCCTCAAAACCAGTACCAACTGGCCGACTCTTCCATTACCAAGTTCAGATGCCAGCTCGAGGTACAACCTTGGCCACTTCTGAAATAGAGCCTTGTGTGCTGACTCTCAGGAAAAAGTTCCCAGAAATATTTTACCTCAGTGATGCTGGTCTATTCTTAATCACTGCTAATTTTTCAGCTTGACTATGGTTTCTTGTTATCTGCTATAGCTTGTTAGACTATTGAGTTTGAAGGAGCTAACTTCTCCCTTCAGCTCTCACACACTGGTTTTAGCCATTTGGTCTCAAGTTAAGTCTGGGTAGATGGAATTGTTTCCGGGTACAGGGCTGTGTGCATATGGGTGGGTCTGGGTCACATGGCTGCTGTTGAGTCTATAGTAGAGACTGCTGTTTGCAGACCTGTTATGAAGAGCTCTGGTGACTTTGAGTTCTGTTTGGCCACAGGATAGATTGAACTGTCTCTGGGACCATGGTCTATGGGACTGTCACTAAAATGATTACCATTCTATGACACTGAGATGATGCTTCAGAGTGACGGACAGGCTGACATGTGGTTCCTGGGCAGACATGCCTGCTTTCAGCTAGTTAAGAAGGGCTGAAGCCAATTTATAGAAACATTCTCAGACTCCCAGGATAACAAAGTGAGAAGTCACAGAGAGGAGGCTAAGTGCCTTCCAGTCCTCAGGCACAGCTGCTCTTCGGCTTAAAAGGGAAGCTGGGACTGAAATCTTGGGCCGTTAACAGAGCTTTGGGACAGAGATTGACAAGCCTGTCCAGGGACTCAAGATGGTGTGTCTCCTGGCAGATCCCTGGGTAGCCAGCGGGAATTAGAACTAGGCTCTAAGGTCCAGATCAGCAAACCCAACCTGGGGCCCCTGGGTGATGAGACTCTGTACAGTTCTTTGTGTAGGACTGTCCTTGGGACAGCACAGAGGGGCTGGAGTTGAGCTGCAGGGCTCCTTCGGAGTCTGTGGGGGGATGGAGCCTGCAGACCTCTCCCAGAAGCACATAGATGCATCTCTCATCAGTTGTCTGTGCTGTCAGAATTGTTCCCAAGACAGACTGCATCCAACACAGCCTAGAGCCAAGCCAGGGCCCCTCCAACACCTGCTGTGTGGCGGAGTTTTACAGGCCTGTTGGTTGCGTGGGTCTTCTCTGGGTCCTTCTGCGAGCTGGTCTGCCTGCAGAGGCACCAGTGGGCACGATCCTTGTAGACTCCCGGCAGTGGTGATGGCAGTAGTCTCGTGGCCAGACAGAGCTACAGACATTGTGAAATGGGGCTTTTGGGGAGCGTGGGGTGTGAGCTACAGTCAATAGGTCTGTCCTCTGAGCATGGGGTCTTCCCTATCACAACAGTCCTCCTGAATCTTGGGTCTAGCAATGTCTCACAAGCTCCCATGTGAATGCCAGGGTCCCTCAAAAGTACTTTTGTCCACAGATGTCTGAAGAATTTTTCTTGGGGAGGGGTTATAAGCAGGGACCTATTTATTCTATTACCCTAATACACATAACATAAGCATTACCCTTGGCACATTACTGCAATACACATAACTCTTGGCACATCCACAAAGCCGTGTGACTATCACAGCTATCTTGCGCTGGAGTGTTTTCATCACTCAAAAGGAACACCACCACCCACTGCCCCTCGGTCCTGGGAACTCACTGTCCGTGTGATGATTAATGCTGTGTCAACTTGATAGAGTCAAGGAAACATCCCTCTGGGCAGCAATTTGCACAAGGTCTGATTTAGGATTCAGGATCTATAAACAATTGGGTTTTCTGTAATCCACTGCACTCTAAATGACTTTATGCTGCTGCTGCTGCTGCTGCTGCTGCAGCTGATGATGATGATGATGATGATGATGATGATGTGTGTGTGTGTGTGTGTGTGTGTGTGTGTGTGTATACATGTGCATACACTCGATCATGTGTGTAGAGGTCAGAGATCAACCTCGTGTTGTTCCTCAGGAACTGACCACCTTAAACCCTGTGTTTTGAGACAGGCTCTCTGGAACTGAGACGTGGAGCTCACTGACTCTGCTCGGCTGGCTGGCCAGGGAGCCCCTGTGTCTGCCTGCATAAGCCTCCCCAGCGCTGGAATTGCAAGCATGTGCCACCACATCTGGCTTCTTGAGTGGGTGCTGGGGATTAGATGTGGGTTCTCAGTGAGCCATCTTTCCAGCCCTCCAAAAATAATTTTGACAAACAATGGCTGATTAAAAATAAACCATGATTCCTGGCATTTTTTTATACTATTTTACCTAAGAAATCCCTTTAAATGTTATAATATTTCTCACGTTTTCCTCCTGTTACAAAGAATAGGCAGTTTGATTATAATACTGGGTAGCATGTCTCTGAATTAAGAGGTGGCCACTGATATACTGCCAAGAGGTCTGAGAAACAAACCTAACATAGGACAGAGTAATGTGATCAGCGTTTGATGGAGCCATCCTGGCGGAGCCTCTATGCTTCTGTTCACACATCTGTACCCAGTAACAATGCTGTGTGCTAAAGGCAAGGACGATATTGGGGCCTTTGGGAGGGCCTGCTCTAAGACCGCCTCCAGGGTATGCAAAAAAAAATCCACAAATGCAGTAAGGCTAGACTTTTCTGAGCGGTAAATAAGGAAACACACACTTTCTGATGGTAACTTTCTCTTTTACTTCATCTTAAAAAAATCTTTCTGAAAATCTCTGTCTCCACACAGCTACATTCTTAACATACATATACATATCTCTCTTTACATACATACCTCTCTCTCCTGCATATCTCTACACACAGTTACATCTCTCTTCTATACAGCTTCATCTTCCTTGTCTCCACACAGTTACAACTCTCCACACAGGTACATCTCTCTCCACACAGCCACAGCTATACACCTCATCTACACAGCTCTCTCACCACACAGTTGCATCTCTTCCTTTCTCTCTCTCTCTCTCTCTCTCTCTCTCTCTCTCTCTCTCTCTCTCTCTCATAGCTACATCTCTTTCTTCACACTTCTTCCTCTACAGCAAAGACTCTGGACAGATATGAATCATATTTTCAGGGTCACATGGCATTTCTTGAGTAACAAGCCATTCCCATCACACAGTTCCTCTCAGGCTAGGGATGTCACACTGACTGGCCAGTGAGTAACACGTGGCCATGCGCGTAGCCTGAGAGACATCACAGAGAGTGACATTGAAACCCAGGACCTAATCAATAAACAGTTGACTGAACCTTGAGTGGTTAGGAGTATGTGCAGAAAGCCAGTTGCTGCAGGGAGCTTATGTCTTAATGTTATCAGCCTGACTTTGGTTCAACAAACAGACATCTGGGGACTTGTCCTTGTACAATTCATCTCCAGGGGCAACTAAGTCTATTTGGGATTTGCTCCAAGGTCTTAGCTAAATGTGTGAAAAGATGTCTTTGTAGCTGAGAATACAATTATTTTTCCCATGTCAGTCTGAGCATGAAAAATATCCTGGTATTATTTCTATTCATCAGAATCATACAGCTTCAGCAGGAACCCTCTGACCACCCACAGCCGTAAGTGTGCCCAGTAGATGGAATGTACACATGGAACAAGCACACACGCAGTGGGAAAACACCCACAGCTGTTTTCAGGGAGGAAATGTAGTGATGCACGAGAAAAATCACAGACAGAAGCAACCGGTTTTCAGAGTTTGTGGTCCTGCAGGCCTTGCTTGATGGGGTTCTTCCGTCAAAGAGTTATTCATCTGATGGGCTGACACCTGAACTATCAATTGCCATCTACTCTACATTCCCATGGCCTCTGGCAGCACATGATAAGGGCTTGGCCTATCATCTCCTCTGGGGTAGAAATCCTTAGGTTTCAGCTGTGTGGTGGTGGCACACGACTTTAATCCCAGGACTCAGGAAGCAGAGGCAGGTGGATGTCAGAGTGAGTTCTACAGAGTGAGTTCCAGGACATCCAGGGCTACACAAAGAAACTCTGTCTCCAAATAAAAGGAAGGAAGGAAGGGAGGGAGGGATAAAAGAAAGAAACAAAGAAAGAAAGAAGGAAAGAAAAA
>CABHPQ010174862.1:0-29068 GCA_902168405.1 Peromyscus aztecus | reverse complement strand
AAAAAAAAAAATGGTCCCACAGGAAGTGACACTATTAGGAGATGTGGCTTTGTTGGAGTAGGTGTGACCTTGTTGGAGGAAGTGTATTACTGTGAAGGTGGGCTTTGAGGTCTTCTATGCTCAAGTTATGCCCTGTGTGGCACACAGTTTACTTCCTGTTGCCTGTGGATCAAGATGTAGAACTCTCAGCTCCTTCTCTACCACCATGTCTGCCTGCATGCTGTAGTGTTTCCTGCCATGACAATAATGGACAAACCTCTGAAACTGTAAGCTAGTCCCAATTAAATCTTTTCCTTTGTAAGAGTTGCCATGATCATGATGTTTTTCCACAGCAATAAAATCCTGACTAAGACAGTCAGTATATGCGATATGAGACAAAGACCAACCTAATATCAAGACAGCAGTCTTCATGATATATAGAGCCAAGAGAAAAATCATGTTCCTTCTGTAGTAGAAAAAACGCTCCTGTGTCACATGGAAATGCCTATATAAATCTCTGGTATTTGTCATGGAGAAAAACATTGGCTTAAGTATTTCCACAAAGATGAGCATCTCCTTTGTTGTGATTTGGGAATAAAATGCTACTACAAGTTAATGGATGGGAACAAATGGAGTACTTTTGGGGGGAGTTGTAAAATCTTGGGGAGATATGGTCTAGCTGGAGGAAGTAGACCTCTTGAGGTAAGAAAACAGCTGAGATTTGAGGCTTATATCTTGATCTTATTTTCTCCTTTGTCTGTGTTGCCTGATCTCTGGAGACCAAACAGGTAGCCTCCCCTGCCATGGTGAACAGCACCCCAAAACTGAATGCTAAAATAGATATTTTCTTCCCTTTTGTCAGAATATTGATTACAGTGACATCAAGGTTAAGGAATGTCACTCTGTACCCCGAACTACACTAACCATCGATAAAGTATCTTGAACTTTTCCATGTGTTTCTTGCAGGATTGTAGATAAAATGCAAAGAAGTAGAACAAGGAGAAGACAAATAAATGCCAAACTGCAAGGCTGTATTTAGGCTTATAATAATCTCCTAGAACTGGGACAATTCTAAAGAGGTCAGAGGATAAATGATAATAAGCTGGTTCTTGAATGTTGGGTAGAATTTAAATCCACTGTGAAAGGAAGACACTCTGGTGGGGTTTTAAGGAAACAAGTGTACAAAGAGTAGCAGTGGGAGAAGCCAAGTGTTAGATAAAGCAGATGGGGCTATCCTACAAAAGCAGAGGCTGCTCTCAGAGAAAAGAGATGTCAAGGTTAGGTAAAACTTGGATGAGTATCTGGAGCTTTGAGGCCTCTTTGGGCAGCTGCTCAGGCTATTTTGTTGGTGGCCACTAAGGAATTTGCAACACTGAAGGTGAATTCATGTGCACAGAAGATTGGAGATGGTATGCTTCTGTCAGGGTGTGAGGGCTTGTGGTGTCGCTATTTTCCTTCAAATATGCTCTCCTAAAAGGAGGAAGAAGTCTCATAAGTTCAAGAAGTTAATGAAACTTAGGAGACCCAGGAAACTCTCTAAGTAACAAGATTCAGGAAACACAGACAGTGACAGATGAAGTTAGAACATTTGTGAGGCCCAAGATTAAAGAAGAAGAAAATAATAGCTGGGAACAGGAGACTCTATAGTGCAGCTGCTTGCAAACTGGTCAGGGAGCTCCCAGGATGCACTTTTCCTGAGCTGTCATTCATGCTGAGGTGGGCTTTCCAGTGACCTTGATGCCTCTGAATCGTCCATGCTCTTTTAAGCAATCAGTAAACTCAAGGTGCACCTAGCCAGACTTCAGTGAAAACTTCTATGATCTGTCATCAATGTCCTATGTGAGACAAATAGAAGTTTGTTCAGGGTTCCCCAGAAAAGTCACACAATAACCCTTATAAAGGCCAGGACATTACTGAAAGCAGCAGGAACAGAACCTTTTCTACATCTAGAAAACTCATGCTGGGATTCCAGCAATAACACGGGCAGCTCCCACAAATAGTAGAGGAGCTCAGCCTGTGTGTTGTTGAAGAACCATGGCAGGGACACACTGCTTTCCACTGACATTTGAAATTTGAGGTTGAAACTTCTCATCGGAAAAGCCTGGAATTGGCTGGGGAGATGGCTGTGTTTGAGTGTTTGCTACACAGCCCTTGGGACTTAGATCTAAAACTCAAGTTCCTAGAACCTATGTAAACATCTAGGTGTGGCCCCAGTGCCTGTAACCCCAGTGCTGTGGAGCATGTAGAAAGGAGGATTCCTGGAGCTAGCTGGATGAATCAGATTCAATGAGGGACCTGTCTTAGTTAAGTTTTCTATAGCTGTAAAGAGACACCATGACCATGGCAGTTCTTATAAAGGAAAATATTTAATTGGGGCTGGCTTACAGTTCACAGATTTAGTCCATTATTGTCATGGCAAGAAGCCTGGTGGCATGCAGGGAAACACGGTGCTGGAGAGTAGCTGAGAGTTCAAATCTTGATCTTCAGGCAGCAGAAAGGCTTGAGTTTCTAAGAACTCAAAGTACACCCCCTAAGGACACAGCCCCTCCAACAAGGCCCCACTCACTCCAACAAGGACACATCTCCTAATAGTGCCACTCTCTATGAGCTTATGGGGTCATTTTCTTTCAAACCACCACACCACCTCAAAGGAATAAGTCAGAAAGTGGTAAAGCAAGAAACTTAACACCCTTCTCTGTCCTTTGTGTATGCACATGAAGTATACCTGTGCATGCACACATGCATACTACATATATATACAATGCAAAAAATGGAGTTCTTATCAAAGGAAACCATCATCAAACATAAAAAGGGAAACCCTGACTGTGTCCCCTTGATGTAATTTCAAGAGCTGGAGTCCTGGGATGGAGATTCTGCTACTCTGGTTGGGAGACATGGCATAAAGGGGTATAGCACTGTCGAAGAGATTTAGTGAAGAAGCAAATTCTGAGCATCATAAGAAGGTCATAAAAATTTAGCCTACTGTGCTCTAGAACTGGGAAAGAACAGCTCTGGGGAGACAAGAATAGGAAAAAAATGTCCAAACAGATAAATGGAAGTGCTAGTTGCTGTAGGCAAGGCCACAGAAAGATGTGTCAAAAGGGAGTCTTTTATTAATGTAGAAAGTCTGTTTTTCAGATATGTATTCATTCTTTCCTTTGACTTGAAACTGAGATTTGGTATGAGGTATACAGTCCTTATATCCTCACTACTCCCCCACTAAAGTAATTAGAAATTACAAAAAAAAATTGACCAAAGAAGAAAGGTGTCAAGATTAAAATTTTAAAAGATATTCAATGAAAATAGTTAAATGTGTGGAGACTCACTCTTCCTCTCGGTGGGTTTGCAGGTAGTGGAGTGGGTGGGCTCAGTTTCCTCAGGCCCGATCACTATCTAAAGGAGTTACTTCACCACCCTTCCTGAGCAGCACTCTGTGTCAGATGGTAAGCCAGCAGGCCCCCATGGATGATAGCATTTCTCTTCACTGTAATCTGCAAAAGAGCTACAATTATTTTTTCTAGTGTGCACAGAAACCAAAATGTGGAGCATTCCCATCTGTAGACTGCAGCTTACAGTAACAGTGCCTACTGCTGAAAGTGAGAAGGACTGAGAAACCCAAGTGTGTTGCTTAGTCTAGGATGCAGCCCTTGAAGCTGTTTCTAATATTGCCAAAGAGCTCACCTTTTCTTGTTTCAGTATTTTTCAAAATTTATTTATAAAAAATATTTGGGGAGCTGGAGATATCACTTATCAGTGAAGAATACTTGCTGCTCTTGAAAAGGACTTGGGTTTAGTTCCTAGCACAACAGCCCCTTATCTCCAGATCCAGGTAATCTAATGTCCTCTTCTGACCTCCAGGGGATACTGCATGCATGTGGTACACATACATATACTTAGGTACACACACATGAAGTAAAATAAATGGATGCTTTTGAAATATTTGTTTTATTTTTAATTACGTGTGTGTGCGTGTGTGTGTGTGTGTGTGTGTGTGTGTGTGTGTGTGTGTGTGTGTGTACATGGGCTCAGGTTTCTGAAAACTTCAGAGATATCAGATCCCCTGGAGCTAGAGTCACAGATGGTTTGTGTGTTTTGGATTTTAACTTGGGTTCTCTCCAAGAGCAGTAGCAACTGAGCCACCCATCCAACCCCACCCCATTTTCTAACCACTAGAGGGCATTCCTGGCCAGTCTCTTGGTGCCCTAAGCACATCTCTTGATGGTATGGAGACAGGCATTAGGACCTTTGTCTTCCCCTTTTTGCCCTTGCCTCTTCTGGCTGGATCTTTATTCAGCAGTCAGAAAAATTGGATCCCTCTCTTGTGCTGGAGTTCTGCATAGTCTAGAAGGCTTCATAGCAACACCCCCCACACACACACACACATACCTCATGCACACACATATTAGCTTCCCGTATCCCCTAGCCTGTTCCTGTTCTTCTAGCCTTTCTTAATGGCTCCTGACATGCAGATGTCCTTGAAGTCCCATAAAAATGTGATATAGTCAGCTCAAGACCACTGTGGTTTTGGTTTCTTCTGCTAAGCATGTGTTTTCCTTATTTGTAGGTTGGTTTTTTTTCTCATTCTCTTTAAGTCAATCTTTATCTGCTTGGGTCACCATTACAAAATGTCACAGACTGGGATGGCTTCACAGAAGTTTATATTCTTACATCTCTGGAGGCTGGAAGATCAAGATAAAGGTTCTTGGTGATTCAGTTCTTCTTTTCTGATTTCAGTGGGCTGCCTTTTTGCTACTTCCTCACAAGACCTCTCTTCCAACCATGAGTGTTATGAGTGTTGAAAGAAACAGGAACTCCCTCATCATAAATGGCACATGCTCATGACCTAATTGCACAGCAATTGCAACTCAAATGTCCTTTCTCAAAGTATTATCAGCTAGGGGCTAAAGCGTCACTACACAACACTTTAAAGGACACACGCTTTTGTTCTGTAAGAAGGTTCTTTTGCTTATGTGTCTTATCGCATACTTCCTAGACTGCACTATTTTAAGTAAAACTTCTTGATCCACCAACCTATCTCATCCTTCTTACAGTAATTATATATGATATAGTAAGTAGGTGTTCAAATACCTTCCATGGATCTCTTCTCAACTGGAATGGTTGTTACCCATGACAGAGTAACATTTTTTCTTCTGAGTATATAAATTAATTATAATTTATGTAAAATATTGGAAAAATGAAATATTTTTAAAAGTTTTATTTTATCTCTCTGTCTCTATGTCTGTCTGTCTGTCTGTCAGATGTTGGGACACAGTACTTGTGCAGTTGCCAGAGGACCAAAGAACAATTCATTAATCTGTTCTCTCTATCATGTGGGTCCCAGGCATAGAACTCATGTTGCCAGGCTTATGGGCAGCACCTTTATCTGCTGAGCCTAGACATAGTCCAAAATGTTTAGTCTGTTTTGACTGATTGTAATATCTTTGGACTCAAAGATAGGACATTTGCTCTAGTTTTTGTCAGAAATCCTTTACAAATCAACAACAGAAATCAGTCAGCCTTTGGCCCAAATGCTCAAGGCCTATGAACTCCCTTCACTGAGGAAGACATTCCATTTTGTCTTTTGCTCTGGCATCCACTCAGCCCCAGCAGAGGAAAGCTCTGCCAGGAAATTAATTAGAAAAAGAAAAAAAACTCACAATAAACCTGCAAACACTTGAAATGAGTTTACCATTCCTAATATGAGAGAAAGATCTCGGTTGACAATCAAGGTGTGCTCTACTCATGTAAAAATAACACAATTGACTGGATGAACTGAATTCTGAATGTTGTGGGAAGATGTGTGCCCTATTTATTTATTTATTTTGCCAAATGGGGCATTGTATCCCCATTTTGAACATTTCCTAAGTAGCTAAATGTGATTCTGTTTGTCAGTGGAGCCCCAACCTTGCCTCCTTGTAACTAATACAGCCGTTTTTGCATAATCCATGCACAGCCCTGCAGTTCCCTCAGAGTCCGGACTTTTGGCTGATTCTGTAGATTATCTAGTAGACATTTCCTTTTCCTCACCTTATGAGTGTTATGGGTGAACTGAACACTAAGCCTCCCTGGGTAACCTTGAAGAAAGCTTTGAACTGTGTAGTAATCACAGTCCATCAAAATTGCCAGTGATCTTGGCCAAATCAAAGTATGAGTTACAGTGACCAGAACTGATACATTCATAGGACCCAGAAGTCACTTTCTTCTTCAAGGTCTCTTGGTTGGAGACAGAGTACACAAGCTGAACACAGCAGTGGTGGAAAAAGCATGAAGAGGTCTGGCAGTTCTCCTTTCCACCTCAAATCACACAACAGAACTGGAGTCATCTTGTCACTTTCTGAATTCTCATTTGCAGATTTCAAACACATATTCAAATAGTTTACACCCACTGAGGAATGCAGCAGTGTAACTCCCATACAAGGTTTGACTTCCTGGAATGATCTTGAAAGGTAGAGCTAAAACCATTGACTTGCAAGAAATTTAAAAAAAAAAAAAAACTATTCAAAACTTGAATAAAAAGTTCAGTGTTTTTTATATCTCTGGTTTGTAATTAATCACTCTTACACCGTTTTACAAAAAAAAGGTTCTCTTTTTAATTTACATATGAGAAGCATTTTTGACCCCAACTGAGTTTAATGCAGAACGGAACTAACCTTTCCTCCTGGATATTTTCTAGTCTTTGAAAAAGTTACCTCTGAATTTTGTTTAAACTGGAGTTGCTGAGAGGTCTTCTGCTTCTTGACTAAACTTGGCAAGGGGACCCAAATTCTCATCAAGGTGTTAACTTCATTTAATACATTAAGGATGTAGAGAATAATGGATAATGGTTCATCAGAGCAAATTTATAAACTGCCAAGATAGAAAAGATACATTTTATATGCATATGTATGTGTGTGTGTTTAATGTGTCTATCGTATGTATGATTATGTGTGGGGGGAGAAGAGCATGAACACATGGGTGCACGTGTGTAAGTCAGGAGACAGCTTTGGATGTGGATGTTGGTCCCTGTCTGTCTCCTTGTTTGAGACACAGACCTTGATTTTACCTTTGTAATGATAGGCTACTTAAGTCAAGAGCTTCATGGGATTCTCCAATTTCCACTGCCTATTTCACTATAAGATGCAGTAGGCAGACACAGTCTACTGTATTCAGTTTTATATGAATTCATAAGATCTGAACTCCTGCCCTCCTGCTTGCCCAGCCAGCACTCTATCCACTGATCCATCGCTTCTACCCCAAATTGTGTATTTTTATCTAGTAGTATGTCTAAAATTCCTACAAATTGTAGAATATCTATACAGCTTCTAAACACAATACTGATTCTAGTGACAATAGATTTGTATGGACTGAGAAGTGGGGAAAAGTTTGTTGGTGATCTTCAAATATATGCAGTTTCACAGACTTAGATATCAATCTAAGTTGTTATATAGACCCAAGACGTCACAAAAGGATGGATTCCCATGAATTATCAACTTGGTGATACTTGGATTATATTTTCCAGGATAGACAGACAAGAAGCATCCCTACTTACCATATTCACTAACAATCAACTTAACTATGTAGTCTGGAAACTTCTTTTCTTCTCTCTCTCATGAAATTATTTTATTTCCATGATTTGTTATGTCAGGGAGGTGTCCTGCATATGTTAAAACATTCTCAGATTTAGTGTTTTTTTTTTCCAGGTCATGTTACACCAGGGATAGGGGCTCTGATCTGAGTGAGCCTTACTGAGCAGGAGTTAGCTATTTTCATTGACTTTCCCAGTAGCATTCAGTCCTCTCTGACCTATCCCTCTGCTTTTCATTTGCATTCTAGTCAGGCTTAAAGAGAGTTGATTGCCTGTCCTGTATTGCCTCTTGCACAGTGTTGATTTAGTGGTAACCCTGGGCTATATAATTCATCTGCTCCTGTGCCCTGTAAAGGCTTGGCTTATATGGTGTATGTACTGAATAGCTATCTAGTAACTTTAGTCCTAGGTCAATAAGAGCAGCAAAGGAAAATCCTTGCTCAAGAGATGTTCCCAGTGTAGTGGTAATTCTAGTGATAGCTGATTATATGAGGTAGACCATTGGTGGTGGTTGTTATTGTTTTCGAGACAGGGTTTCTCTGTCTAGCCCTGGCTGTCCTAGAACTCACTCTGTAGACCAGGCTGACCTAGAACTCACAGAGGTCTGCCTGCCTTTGCCTTCTGAGTGCTGAGATTAAAGGTGTACACCCACCATTGACTGGTGGTAGATCATTTTCTATATGGTGTGATTTGGGGGTAGACTATAGAGAATGTTATTATATGTAATGGAACCTATAATGGGATTGATATTTGAACAAGCACTTGTGTGTATGTGTGTTTCTATATGGTCCATATATATTTATAGATAATATGGAGACTTATTTATAACAACCATATTTTTGGGTTTGAATCAGTGAATTTATTAAGCATGTAGTAAGGAAAATAAAAGAATGAACAGCAAGTGCAGATTAAAGAAGCAGATATAGTAAAACATCATCAAATTGGGCACTCAAAACATCTTACAGAAGGCAACTAGGCAGTCAGCTGGAGTTCCTGATAGACAGAGTCCTAGACAGAGCAAAGTATTTACTTGGGTGATACATACAAGTAAAAGAATAAATAACAGAAGACAGAGATGACATCATCAACTCGGGTGTTAACACCACCTACCAGAATCACCCTGGTGAAGTTCGGGGCATCTGCTGGAATTCTCCATTAAGATTTTACTCTATGATTGAGCTTCTCATGGCTGAACTTCCGGTTTCTTTTTCCCACTATAGGTACATGTATATCATGGAACAAACAGCAGAAATACCTGTTGGAAATGGTTTATTTTCTAGCTGTTGTCAAGGTCATGATGGTTTTACTCTTAAGCTGTCTTCATGTTCTCTTCCCTCCCTGTCACAAAGTTAGGGCTGCCAGCTTGTACCCAGACAAGAGACTTTGGAGGCAATTTGACACAACCATGTTTGATCCTGAAATAAGTAACTACAAATCACTTCCTGAGCCAACTTCTCAGTGATTTAAAACAGCAAGTGACAATTTACTAATATAATGGACATAATCCATTTAATCACTTCTCAGCTTTTTGGCTGAGACTAGGTTTAATATCTGTTCTTATCAGTTTAATATGCATGTCTATTTATCTCTCCACACAAGTGGTGAGAAAACAGGCTCAGGGGGTCTTATGGGCTGAATGAATGTGTTTCCCCTATTTGTTGAAGGCCTCAAAGCCAGCATCTTTGCTTAGAGTTAGAAAGTAGTTATACCCCCACGAGGTCATAAGAGTGGAGCCTGATCCTGTGAGATTAGCATTCTTAAAAGAAAAAATGCTAGAGTCTCCCTCCTGCAACCTTGTAAGGACTCAGAGGAATGGCTTCTTCTTCTTCAGACCCTGACCTGTCCTGACCTGTCCATAAAACTGGCTCATGGAACTGTTAGATTATAAATCTCTGTTTTTTTATCCCACCCAGTATGGGACATTTTGTTACAGAGTCCAGAGTGGAATAACAAAAGTGTTAGGGCACATTACAAAGGAAACACAAGTAGGACATGACAGAGATTGGAATTTAAGTTTGATGTTCGAGCCGGTATCATTCTCCTATTTGATTGATTTTTCCATAAGATTTCATTTCTCTGCATCTGTTAGAACAGGCTAGGTTATATTGTATTAACAAACTGCCCCTGGCCACAGTGGCTGACATACCACCTAATAGCCACTCTGGGTCATGTGGAGTCCATAATCTGTGTCTCCTTGATCAGGGACCCAAGCTGATGTGATTGTGTCATGATACAAAGAAAAAAAGGAGTTCCTCTCAAATTATGTGGTTTTGTCAAATTTCTATCTAAAATGGTTCCATGCATCTTAAAAATATATTTATTATATTTAAGCCAGGCATGGTGAGACACACCTCTAAATCGAACACTTAGGATGCAGAGGCAGGAGGATTTCTATGACTTTGATGTTAGTTTTCTCTACATGGTGAATTCTGTCTAGGTCATCCAGGGCTACATAATGAGAGTCTGTCTCACTATGTAGAAAAAAGGTTTCTCTTATTTATATTTGTGTGGAAATACCATTGTGTGTGCATGTTATAAGAAAACTTACAGAAGTCATATCTCTCCTCCTACCATGTGGACCCCAGGGATAAAACTGAGGCCACCAGGATTGGCAAGAAGAGCCATTGTTATCTGAGCCATCGTGTGGCCCTTTATAGACTAGATCCATTGTTCAGGTTACTCTGGGAGATTTTCTGATTCTATCACATGATTCCTGGCAGACAAAGGCAGAAATTTTATATAAAGTCTCGGGGAAGTTACAGAAGAACTGAGATACCACCACTCACTTTTCCTACTTTCTTTTCCTCTCCCTGTAGTGTCATGCCTTCATAAAATTGAGTTCATCTTTCAAATGCACCTGCTCTACCCCTGAGCTACATCCCCAGCCCTGCCCAAGAAAATGTCAATTGTATTTTTTTTCCAAACCCTTGACAGTGCTAAGCATTATTTAAAACTGCCAATCTGAAAGGTGAAATTAGAGGGTGTGCTTACATTCAGAGTGAAGACATCCATTCTGTTGCAGAACTCACTATAGGATCATGAGGTGTTATTTTTAGATCAAGATCTTTCCAAACAAGACATGTAATCAGATAGTTCATTACCATCCTATCCCCTGGAGAAACCAAATGCCTTTCACCAGGAAGGACAACACAGATGCTGGCATCTCACCAGGCCACGCCTTGGTGCAGCATTTCTAATCTGGATATTGTATCTGCTGTGCAGTACTCACTTCCCTGTCAATGGAACTCTGGCATGGGGGTAGATAAGACTGGTGTTCTGAGTTGTGGCCTGCTGATGCGCAGAGAGGAAACGATACTTGCTTTCTGTGCAGTGGTTAATGTTGACTGTCACCTTGACAGGGTCTAGAATCTGCTATTAACCTCTTGGCATGTCTGTGAGGGAGTTTCTAGGTCAGGTTCACTGAGATTACTCCTCTCTAAATGTAAGCGGCATCAATCCGAGGTCTGGGATTCTCTATCAAATAACAATGAAAAAGAAAATAAACAAGAGCAACCATGTCTCTTTACTTCCTGTCCAGCTGTCTTAAGTTCCTGCAACCAGGACTTACCTGCCTATGAACCAGAACAAGCATTTCCTCCATTGTTACTTTGTCATGTATATTTTTACAGCAAGAAAAAGAGTAACTAGTGTGCTATTTCACAACTTGCCAGGATCTAAGATGGATCTAGATGTCTAATTTTGGGTGAATTTATTTATTTCCCTACTGTTCATTTTCATTTGAAAATATTCTCTTAAAACGTTTTACCTATGCCTTTAATCAGCACAATAAGCTGTAGAAGGTTCTAAGGATTGTCTCTCTCACTAGTTGTTCATATTTTTTCCATTTTCTATTCATGTTTTATTTGCACAATAAAGTCTCTCACAGAGTTGCATTCTTTTACATTGCATTTGTTTAACTCTGTGAACCTATGTTCCCTTGTCTGTCTAAAACACCTGATGGTCTAATAAAGAGCTGAATGGCCAATAGCAAAGCAGGAGGAAGGATAGATGGGGCTGGCAGGCTGAGAAAATAAATAGAAGGAGAAAAGGGGAAAAAAGAAGAAAGAGTGAGAGATCAAGGAGCAAGAAAAGAAGGGACTAGCTACCCAACCACACAGCCAGCCATAGATTAAGAGTGAAATTAAGATATACAGAAGTAAGAAAAGGAAAAAGCCCAGAAGCAAAAGGTAGAGGGGATAATTTAAAGTTAAGAAAAGCTGGCAAGAAACAAGCAAAGCTGAAGTTGAGCATTTATAATTAAGAATAAGACTTGTGGTGTGATTTATTTGTGAGTTGGATGGCAGGCCACCAAAGGAGCCAAAGAACAAAAACAACCAAGAACACAACTTTTGATATTATAGCAAAGGAAAATCACACACAGGGTATTTAAAGATGTTTCATAACGTCTCCTTTACTTTTTAAAAATTATGTTAATATTTTTTATCTGTTAGTTACTCTTTCACAAGATAAGACTTTGTGAGAGAAAAAAAGGTAAGATGTGTAGGTTTGAATTGCCTCAGCTTCATTTGTGTGGCATGTTGTATTGGTACTTGGCCTTCAGAAAGTCTGTGTGACTGTTCTGCTAACCTTATATGGCTTGTTATCTGTTTCCTCTTCTCTCATTTTAAAATACAAGTATTAACCATAAGTTTCTTTCCTTCTAGATACAAACAGTTATCTTGTGTAATATCACCCTGAAGATTAAAGGTTATTTTTGGAAAGTCAGCAATATCAGTGGTTGTCCTTTAACAAGAAAAGAAGTGTCATGTTTTCAACAAATTTAGTTTGTAGCTCCCTTTCAGGATATTATGGCTTTAAGACAATGAGACCCAATGGAAATGTTTGTAAAGACCATCTTGATCTGGAATCAAGAGGAAATGTGGAATTGGGGGAAAGGCCAGGAACCAGCACTATAGCCTAGAAGAAATCATATTTCTGTATGACTGTATTAGTCAGGGTTCTCTAGAAGAACAGGACTGAAAACACACACACACACACACACACACACACACATACACACACACACACTGTTAAAGGAGATGTACTTTTTATAGGTTAACATAGATAGAGCTTGGTAGTCTAACAGTGGCTATTTGCACACAGGAGAACCTATCAATGAATCTGGGTGCTTCAGCTTCCCATTTGATGCTGATAGCCTGGAAGATTCCTAGGGAGCTGCTGGTCTTCAGTAACTGTTGGAAGAGTGGAGAATCTCGAGTCTGAAGTCAATGGAAAATAGTAGTAGTAGCGGCAACAGAGAGAGAAGCACTCACCAACAAGCTGTGAGGGCAGCAAACAGCACTGACTCTTTTCTAGACCTCTTTATATGTGTGTTTTCTTCCAACAGTGAGGGACTATCTTCTCTATTCCGTTAATACTTCCTGGAAATGCTCTAATGAACCTGTCCAAAGGCATATCTTTTTGTCGATTCAGGTCACATAAAGTTGACCCTCAAGTTTAGCAAAGATCACACAGATATTCAAAGGTGTTTCCTGTTGTTTCTTGGACTTTTCAAATAATCTTTACTCGAGTATAACAATCTAGTCATGTTGATATTGCTCATTTTTGTTGTATTTGAAAGCTAACTATCAAATTTACAGCTGTTTATCTGAGTATAGCATCCCTTTGTCCTCTGGTAGTTTTTAAGCCTTTCTTCTGGCTTTGGTTTTCAGTTGTTGAACCACGCTCTAACCAAGAATGTGTTTCCTTGACCTCACTCTTTGGAGTAACTGTGATAGTTAATCTTGATTGACAACTTAGCTGGATCTGCACTCTCCTGGAGATACATCTCTTCAAGTTTCTCTGAGGGAATTTCCAGTGGGCTGGTATCCAGACTGAATAAAAAGTGGTGAAGGAGAAGGCCAGATGAATGCCATAATTTCCTGCTTGCTGTTTTCTAATTCTCATAGATACAAGCAATCCCCCCAGCCTTATGCTCTTGCAGCTACAGATGAGACTGATCTCCTTACAGTGCCTTCTCTGTGGTGGTGAACTGCTTTCCTATCAATTGAGAGCCTTTCTTCCATCAAGTTCTTTAAGCCAGATGTTTTAGCATAGCAATGAGCCAAGGAACAAACACACCCCCATCACCCCATTAGTAGATTAAAACCTTTTCATCTAAGAATAAAGTAAGCATATTTTGGTCATCATAGAAGTTTAATGAAAAGTTTTTAATTATAATATTGATTCTCAGACATATTGGACAGGATACTTGACACTCTTAATTTTTTAGGACCCCAAAGAAGTATTATTTGTATAAATTTAAAATGTAGGTATTAGTCATGTCAGAAAATAAATTGCATGAACTTTAAATTACAAGAGGCTCAAACACACTTCAATTAACCATCAAAGTGATGACATTGTTATGCGCTGGCTATATTTTTATGTCAGTTTGACACAGAATAGGGTCATATGGGAAGAAGGAATTTGAGAGAAAGCCTTCACCCTATTGGCCTGTATGCAAGTCTGTGGTGCATTTTCTTCATTAATATTTGATGTGGGAGTGTCCATCTCACTGTCGGTGGTGCAACCTGTGGAAAGGAGGTCAAGTGTTATGTAAAAAGCATTGTGAGCAAGCCATGGGTTGACAGTAAGTAGCAGGAGCAGTTCTCCATGATTTCTGCTCCTAAGTTCCTGCTTCTACTCCGGTTTTGAATTCCTCTCATGATAGATTGTGATCAAGAAATGTAAGCCAAATATACCCTTTACTCCACTAGTTATTTTTTGTCATTAAAAATATTTTAGATTTACTTATCTTATTTCATGGGCATGATTATGAATGTTTTGTGTGCAGGAACAAATGTGTACTATGTGATGCCTGGTGCCTGTAGAGGTCAGAAGAGGCATCAGTTTCCCTGGGAGTAGAGTTACACTTGGTTGTGAGATACCATGTCTGTGCTGGGAACCAAACTCAGTTCCTTGGCAACAGCAACAACTTCTGATAGTCACTGAACCATCTCTCTATACCCTTGATCATGGTTTTTATCACAACCATAGAAGTGCAAACTAGGATAGCTCATGTGCCAAGTAACCACTAGAAAAGTCTGTTATAACCTGGAAAGAGAAGAGCATAAAAAGCTAAGAATTCCTTAGCATTGCCATAAAAACTATTCCCTTCACATCTCTGAATATCTTCAGGAGATTCTGAGCAATTATTGCCTGAACTTGGGAAACAGTGAACCACAACCTGTATAGACTCTTTAGCGACTTTGTTCTGAAAGGGAGGAATTAATGCCAAGAGGTCTAGGAAACTCTGTAACTGCATTTCTTCTTCATCTTACACAGGTACATAGTATGGCCCTCTTGACTAACTTTCCACAAAAGAGTCATCACCCTAGTCCATATTAGCCTTCTTTCTGATTGACATAGATCTGACTGGTGGTTGGTGTTAGTTCAATGCCTAGAGATATGAGTACGGCTCTATAGAAGCACACAGGGAAAGCAGGCAATAGAAAGACTCAAAACCATCACTTTGTGATAGGGTTGGGTCTCAACTGGTGTACCATACTGGAGCCCTGTTGTAAGTTCTAACCGGTTGGTTGGGAAAGTACAAATCAGACTGATCCCTAAGACGCAAACAGACAAGGAAAAAGGGCTACAGGTAGATTGATGTACTTTTCACTTAAACACTTAAGATGGCTGATTTCCAGACTTTTCTTCTTCTCTAGAACCTGGCCTTGGTAGCCTGAATTGGCAATCCTTATTAGAGGGAACTAACTGGTCTGCTGGACATTCAAGTCTTGCACTGGAAGGTTTCTGTGGTGAGAAACAATCTGCTTCCCTGTCTTTGTCTGGATCATCCAGTCCCCTGTGAATTAACAAACCAGCCAGTTCTGAGGGATAAAGGGAACTCAGCCAACCCCCAAACATATAAAAGCACAGACCTAGAAGACTCAGACGCCATCTTGGCCACCTTCTTGACCCAGGGAGCCTATCTCCTTGTGTACTTTTCCATGTGTTATGCATCTGCATTCAATAAAACGTCAGTGCTAACTTTTTGCTTTTCCTGCCTTCTTTATCCTTTAAATCTGCAGAGAAAATTAATTAATTCCTACAGATCTGGAAAGCCTCACTATGATGGCCTCAGATTCATGTTATATTGTAACTGTCTTGGGAAGATTGAGACATATGAACTTACAACATACCTGAAAGTTTTCTATATACTTTAGGCCCTTTGACTTCCAGAGTAGATGTCAACAACTCTCCTCTCCCAATAACTTCATATCCCACCCTTACATATTACCTCTTGCTCCATCCTACACTAGGATTCCAATAAAGACTCGGAAAGGTTTTGGATGGTGTTCGAGAGTTCTTTAGAAAGGTTATTATCTTGGACAGATAGACAGAGAGGCAATAGCATGGTGGGAGTTCTGAGAAGGGTTTAGGCTTGTCAACAGCCATAGGCAGGGTGGTACAGTCTCTAATAAAAGGAACACCAGTCCACATGACAGAAGAGGGGTCTTATACTTATCTCTGAGGAAGAAGGAGGTTTCACAGTACAAGCCTGCAACAAGATTCTCTGATTTCAAGCAAAAGGCAGGGAAAGAGGAGAGTAATAGATGTGTGGCCACCAAAATCCCTTTTGACTTTGATGTAAACTCAAAACTTCACTGGGTAAGAGAAACTGGCTCCAGGAAGTCTGTAAGATAGGGACACACAGACAATGCCTCAGTAGCTTGCCTGTACATCTAAGAGGAAAATGGCTGCAACAGATATTGGGACCTAACCAGTAACTGGATTTCTAACATTACATTCTTATGGTCTCTTCATTCTCTCTGCATCGAAAGTTAACTATTTTAGTGTTAGAGAGAAGGCTTCTCAGTAAAGAGCACTGGCTGCTCTTCCAGGAGTCCCATGTTGGCTTCCTAGCACCCACATGGTGGTCACAACTGTCTGCAACTCCAGTACCAGAGGAACCGGTGCCCTCTTCTGGACTCTGTGTGTACCAGGCATGTCCATGTGCACAGACATACAAACAGGCACTCACCTACACCCATGGAAGTAAAACAAAATTTTCCTTTAAAAAAGGTATCTATTTTAGCCCTACCTTTTTAGACCATACTCAAATCTGAATGTTAGTGTATTTAAGAGTATTAATTCTCAGTGTTACTTGGACCTAAGTAGCAGCCTCTTATGTCTCATAGGTACAGCAGAAGCCTTCAGTAGACATCTGTTTCTAGTTTAAAAAAAAGCCCCACTGTGTGTGAGTTACCCCGAAGGATCCAAGGTAAGAGTATTTCGGGTCCTGTGATTTTGGCAAAATGAATAGCACTACCAACAAGTTTCTGAGTGAAGGAATAGAAAGGACATGGGAAATTTGGGTGCAACTCCCGATTCTGTCACTAAAAGTTTAAATTCAATGTGTAAATCACTTCTGCAAGAATGCTTTGAACTGACCTATAAAAGGAACTCTTCACTGGTTAAAAAGCCAGTGGTGAGGTTTAATATGTTATTGCTTCTATTTTATGACAGGGTGCCTTTATCCTCAGCCTACAGTCTCTGTGTATCTACGTTGCCAGTTCTATGTAGATCATCTGCCCTTGACCTGTTCTTGCTTCATTTTTTAGTTAGTTCTTCCCTTCCAAATACAAACAGAAGCTCTCCTGACTAAGTCTGTGCTTAGGAGTAGTAGGGCTTTCAACACAAAATCAGCTATCACAAAGGTTGTCCTTGAACAAGAAGAAATGTCTTCTGCCTTTGTCTAATTTAGTTCTTTACTCCTTTTCAGAGTATTAGGACTTCAAGATAATGAGATCCAATGGGGAAAATAATGATAGTTCAAGCTTGGCATGGCCTGAAGAGATAGAGGGTGGAGTGAGGAGAGAGACTGAGAACCAAGTCTGCAATAAGGAAGAAAGCATGTCCAAAGGATTCAATGATGTTTCTTTCACATCTTCTTCACATCCACAAAAACATTTTCATTTTTCTTGCATTATAAAGTTCCAAATGTCTGAGGGGGGCATGTTTGTGTAGTATGCATGCATGTGTGTGTGTGTGTGTGTGTGTGTGTGTGTGTGTGTGTGTGTACATGCATGTGTGTATGTGTGTGTGTATGTGTAAAGGCTAGATGCCAATGGCTAGGTTTGCCTCCATGGCTCCTATGCTAGGGTTAAAGATGCACACAATCATGCTCAGTTTTAATGTGAGTTCTAGGAATCTAAGTGCAGCATTTACATTTTCCTGGCAGACACTTTACTACCCCAAGTACCATAACGTTCCAGCTTCAGTGGTATTTATCTATCCATGTTTTTGTTATTTAAAAGTTAACCAAGAGCCATACTTTTGCTTAGTTGAAAGTACAATGTCTTGTTCCCTCTGGCTGTTTTTAAGCCTTTTCTTATCTTTTGTTTGTAGCAGATAATTCATGTCATGTCTAGCTCTGATTTTCTTTCTTTCTTTCTTTCTTTCTTTCTTTCTTTCTTTCTTTCTTTCTTTCTTTCTTTCTTTCTTTCTTTCTTTCTCTCTCTCTCTCTCTCTCTCTCTCTCTCTCTCTCTCTCTCTCTTTCTTTCTTTCTTTCTTTCTTTTCCTTCCTTCCTTCCTTCCTTCCTTCCTTCCTTCCTTCCTTCCTTCCTTCCTTCCTTCCTTCGTCCCTTCCTTCCTTCCTTCCTTCCTTCCTTCCTTCCTTCCTTCTTCTCCCCTCCCTCATCTCTTTCTTTCTGTTTATTCTCTTTAAGAATTCTAGTAGCTTTTAAAGCTTTATCTATCATTTTTATGTGTATGTGTGTAACTGCTCAAATTTGTGTGCACCATATGCATACAGGAGTCCTCAGAGGCCAAAAGAGGGCATTGGATCCCTGGAACTGGAGCTATAGGAAGTTATAAGCTGAAACGTGGATGCTGAGAATTGAAATCAGATCCTCAACAACATTAGCAAGTGATTCAACCACTGAGCTGTCTCTCAAATCTTTAACTTGATGTCTTTGTTTTTCATCTTTTAGAAAATTCTTTATCACTATTTCCTCAAATATTTCATGTGCTTATTCTGTTTTTGCCTTGTGAGCCTCTACTTACATTTACATCATATTGTTTCACCTTGTCCTGAATTTTTCATCCTGAATTTTCCTTAATTTTCTATGAGGTAGTATTTTATTAAAACATCACCCATATCAATATTACATTTCCTTGTGTTCAGTCTGCTTTTGTATACATTTACTGAGATGTTAATTTTGGTTATTATACTCCCCAAACTCATGTTGTTCTTCCTCTTATTTCCATCCTATTTTTGAAGGTATATCTGCACTATAAGAGAAGTTTTAGCATGCATGTTAGCCATCTGGGTCAAATCATTGGCCCTAACCCCAGTGATTCTGGATTAGATTTTATGGTGTGAAACCAAGATATATGCATTGACCAAACACCATGTTTATTTGAGCTAAAGATCTTCAAAACAACAGGGCTCAATAATGTTAACATGGCAATCACAGAATACATGTTGTGGAGAGAATAATTAGTTGCCTGGGATTGGATGTAAAGTCTCTTTAAAACATCTTCTCAAACTCACACTCAATTTGATGGTATAATGCCATGTCCATTAACTTACATTTCATCCTTGCCTGCATCTCACCCACTGTGTAATTATAATATGTAGAGCAGGCTACATTATCAATATGCATGACCTATCAAATGGTAGACAAGGTGAACCAGCTAATATCCCTAAGAGGAATTTTCATTTTGCATATCATGACTTTTATCTTAATATTATGTTGATATTCAGTAATGTTGGGTAAGCAACATTTGATTCTGCCAATTGCAACTTGATCTCATGCCTTCAACAGGACTAATGTAACAGAATTTTGAGTATTTGCATGTGTAAGGTCAGTAGTTACCTCACATTTTACCATGACCAAATTAAAGAGAGAAGAGGGTAAAAAGCAAATTAGATTTTCAAACCAGGAGGTATGGGGATTTTTCTAAAGAACACCTAAAGACAACCTCTGTGTCTGGACATAGAAAGGATCAAAGCTAATGTAATTATTATCAGAGAATTCATGCACAAGTATTTTACTTCAGTTACCTCAGTGTTCTAATGAAAGCATCCTGGGGACACCTGTGAACCAGGTAATTAACTGTGTGTCCTCGTTTCCTCTAAGTGTGTTCACAGATGCTTAACCACAAGTCTTATCTCAGGTTCTCATTTTTGTAATATAAAGAGAATTTCATGTCTCAAGGTACCTGGAGCTTTGGACTTCACATTCCTGTCATCCTTCAAATTTCTCAGGTTATAATGACAATCTCTTCTCTCTGAATGTTTAGCTTTAAGTGACTTCCTTGATAAATTCTACTCTTTTTTTTGAATTTATTTTATTTTATTCTACAATATAATTCAACTTTACATATCAGCCATGGATTCCCCCGTTCTCCCCCTCCTGCCCTGCCCCCTCCCACCAGCCCACCCCCATTTCCATCTCCTCCAGGGCAAAGACTCCCCCGAGGATTGAGATTAACCTGGTGGACTCAGTCCAGGCAGGTCTAGTCCCCTCCTCCCAAGCTGAGCCAAGCGTCTCTGCTAAGCCCCAGGTTTCAAACAGCCATGCACTGAGCACAGGACCTTGTCCCACTGCCTGAATGCCTCCCAAACAGATCAAGCCAATCATCTGTCTCACCCATTCAGAGGGCCTGATCCAGTTGGGGGCCCCTCAGCCATCGGTTCACAGTTCATGTGTTTCCATTCGTTTGGCCACTTGTCCCTGTGTTCCATCCATCCCTGGTCCCAACAACTCTTGTTCACATAAACCCTCCTCCTTCTCGCCAACTGGACTCCCGGAGCTCCACCTGGGGCCTGACCGTGGATATCTGCATCTAGTTCCCTCAGTCACTGGATGGGGTTTCTAGCACAATTAGGGTGGCTAAGATAAAAAACACAGAGGATACCTTGTGCTGGAGAGGATGTGGAGCTAGGGGAACTCTCCTCCACTGCTGGTGGGAATGCAAGCTTGTACAGCCACTTTGGAAATCAATATGGTGCTTTCTTAGAAAATTGGGAATCAATCTCCCCCAAGATCCAGCTATACCACTCTTGGGCATATACCCAAGGAATGCTCAATCATACCACAAGGGCACTTGCTCAGCTATGTTCATATCAGCATTATTTGTAATAGCCAGAACCTGGAAACAACCTAGATGCCCTTCAACCGAAGAATGGATAAATAAACTGTGGTACATATACACAATGGAATACTACTCAGCAGAGAAAAACAATGACATCATGAGGTTTGCAGACAAATGGAGGGATCTAGAAAAAATCCTTCTGAGTGAGGTAACCCAGACTCAGAAAGACAAACATGGTATGTACCCACTCATAGGAGAATACTAGATGTGGAACAAGGATGACTGGATGGCTACTCACAACACCAGGGAGGCTACCTGGAAAACAGGACCCCAAGAAAGACACTGGGATTGCCCAGTGACGGAGAAATGGGTGAGATCTACATGAATAGTCTGGGCGTGAGTGGGGGTAATGAGGGGCGAGGGGTGAGGGAAAGAGAACTTGGGGGAGCGGGAGATGCCAACTGGATCAAGAACAGAGAGGGAACACAAGGAATGTTCATAGTAAATTCTACTCTTAGATTTTGACTTCAGCATAGTCAAGGCCAACTGTACCCCTAGAAAAACTCACCATCTCCAACTCTAAAATTTGGTCAGGTTATTGAAACATTTATAGGCTTTAGTTCTTTCACCACAGGAATGTATACATTTATACTGCATAAGTTATTATGAAAGATGAAGAATGAACTTAAGGTTTGCTCAATCTCATGCCTGGTGGTGTAACATAGTCAACTACTGGTGGATGGAGAAGTCACAGATCCTAGAGGAGAACCTACTACTGCTATTTTCCTTCTAAATACTTATGACTACATCCACAAATAAGTACAGCTCTCACCTCTAGCCAGAAAAGCTTTTTTTTCCCAGCAGGAGAGGCTAGTACAGACATCCACAACCAATCAAATGCAGAGAGTAAATAATCATGACATGCCAAGTCTGAATTAGTACATCTAAAATCAATTCCTCCATTGAGGAAGTGGGGCTAGAAAAAGTGTAAGAACTGGAGGACCAGGATGTCTGCTGCAAGATAGTGTCTTCTAGACATGACCAGCATGCTGAACTCATGAACTCTCAAAAATATGGTTGTCTAAAAACAACCTGCATAATAACCACACCAGTCAACATGCCAACAGTGATGGGGGAAATTTCACAAGGCCTCACCCCTAGATGAAAAATTATAGGTAAACAGTGGTTACTGAGAGGTAGAAGCAACTTTCTTTGGGAATGAGACCCCTGGTTTGTTATACTATCCCAAATGATCAGCCCTAAATGCATGTGCACATGAGCTATACTAAATGCGCTCAGTAGAACATATACATATATGTATATTTATGTATATTGAGAGTGAATTTTTGCTGGCTTTGTCCATGAAGATACTCAAAATGTCTTTCATATATATGTGTGCATGTATATATATATATATGTACATATATGCTATAAATATAGTCAAAATCCAGAGAATAAGTGACCATAACATGCCAAGCCCCAACTAGTACATCTAAAGAACAATTCCTACATCTAAGGCTCAGGGAATGTGAAGCAAGTGGGGCCAGAAAGATTTTAAGAGCCAGAGATCAGGATGCATATAAATATGTGTGAATCTACACATACATATACATATAAATGTAAAACAATAAAAATTATAGAAGAGATCATGAATCTGAGAGTGTGTGGAGGTAAGGGAGTAGTTAGAAGGGTGAGAAAAAAAGATGGAAATAATGTAAATACAACATACTCATGTATAAAATCTTCAAAAATGTATCTTAAAAAATGAAGCATGAGCTCTAAAGATAATACCATTAAAAGGAATTCATTAAGAAACTGTTTGTATAGGAGTTCAAAATGAGTTTTGTTCATTAGTTTTCCTGATGAAGGTCGTACTCTACTTGAGTGACATTTTATTTGATTCAGTACACCATAAGAGAGTGTCTTGCTATATTACTCAGGTTGGCCTCAAATATGTTATCTTCTGTAGCTGGAGTTTTCTCCAGTCCCACCTGGGCCCACAGCCACTCAGACCCAAGTAAACACACAAAGACTTATATTACTTATAAACTGTATGGCTGTGACAGGCTTCTTGCTATCTAGTTCTTATACCTTAAATTAACCCATTTCTATTAATCTAAAAGTTGCCACACAGCTTGTGGTTTACTGGTAATTTTATATCTTGCTTCCTCTGTATCTGGCTGGTAACTCCTGACTCTGCCTTCCTGTTCCCAGAATTCTCCTCTCTGCTTATCCCGCCTATACTATACTTCCTTCCTGGCTACTGGCCAATCAGCATTTTATTTATTAACCAAATCAGATCAACACATTCACAGCATGCAGAGCAATATCCACAGCAATCTTCCTCTGTCTCTCTCCTCCTTCTGACTGCTATGATTACAGTCACGTCCTATCAAGCTCAGGTCTTTGATTCCTTGTAGATGCTTCTTGACTAGTCTGAGCCAGCCAGGCTTTGTTCCTTACCCATTTACTTTCTCTCTGTATAAAGAGCCTGCAGAGCCCACTGCTGCTGTGTCTGGAAACAGGACCAAACTGGTCATGTTATTTTCTACACAGCAGCAATCCCTGTATATTGGATCTACAAGTCTACGAATAACTTGTAGAAAAAGTCTTTTTCTTTTTTTGTGAATCTTATGCTTTACCCACACTGTAAGACTTTTTGGTAACCAGTTCTTGGGTGTCCAATTGTAATTCTGTCCCTTTAACACTGTCAAAAATCTCTAAGAAAGGAAAAGTAACAAAAGATTTTTCCAATTTGCCACTTTTGATAATCCAATCATTCAATTTAGAAATCTTGAATGTTGAATCCTAATATTGTCATTTTGTAGTTGTATAACCTAGGGCAGACTGGTGTGAATTTGTGATGCTTTGCACAAAGAAGGCATAGAATCATGCATGAAAATGTATTTGCAGAGGAGAGAGGTGTTTTCTATGTTCATTGTTAAGTGGGTTAGAGATTTTTTTAAGAGAACTACAGTGGCACCAGAAATGAAACATGGACAGGAGGTCAGCACTAAGTATCCAATCCAGTGTTTTTGTTTTACTTCATTGTTTTATTATTACCTTTTTTGAAAACAGATTCTTCTCTCATACAATATATCCCAAACAAAATTGCATCTCCTTCTACTCCTTCCAGGTCCCCATCTCCTCCCCTCTTCCCCAGATCTATCCCCCTTACTTTTCCTCTTGAGAAAAGAGCATGCCTCCAAAAGATGACAGCCAAAGAAGACAAAACAAGATATAATAAGATAGGACTAAAGCCTTCATATCAAGGTTGGATAAGGCAACTCAATACAAAGAAAAGAGTCCTAAGAGTAGGCAAAAGAGTCAGAGATACACCTATTCTCACTGTTAGGAGTCTCACAAAAACACCAAATTAACTGCAATAACATATCCATAGAGGATCTGGTACAGCCCCATGCAGGGATAATAGGAAAGAAGGAAATAATGTAATATAATCTCAAAAAATAAAAAAATAAACTAAAACCTTTTGATAAGAAGAAAAGGCCACACTTTTGAAAGTTGGCCTTTGCTCTTTTTCCTGTTCAGTTTACAGAAATTGGTTAGATTGTCATAAACAAGGGAGGCAAACTCTCTGGACGTGTAATTAAATACTGACAACATTTTGCTTCTGGTGTGATTTTTGTCTTGCTTTGGCCCACCTCCTATATATTAGGAGGTTCACTCCATATAATGTGTGCTTTATTTAAACCCACCAAACTCTTCATGTCCATCTTCCTGTGACACTATCTTGACACCATGCAGTACATAGTCTTGGGTTCAGAGACTCCAGGTCCCTCCTTAAGGTTCACCCAAAGAAACCAAATCCTTAGAGTTTTTACTCAGAGATTCCATTTGCTCCTGGAGGCTTTTACTTGTGAATATAGAAAGAGAGAGTTTGTACACATTTTTTTCAGACAATCAAAACATATTTTCCTGTGCTCAAATCTTTCATAAACCTTGCTTTTTATAGCCAAGTGCCACCCCTGGCCTTGTGGCTTGGGCAGTGGTAGCAGGCACCACTACAAAGAACAAATATGTGATAGAGAGATGGAAAAGATCACAAAATGGAGCAGCTCATGCACTATGGAGAGAGGCAGAACTGGAGATATGATGGCAGTGACAGGTGAGAGAAGGGGCTGACATCTCCATGCTGTCACTGCCCAGTAGGGTGGGATGGATGGTATACAACAGCCTAGAGCTTAAGGAGACACAGACCAAACCTACCACCAGACAGAGGGAGCCCCCTGACTCTGGTCAACAATGGAGGCCCGAGATGAGGGAAGGTTCACTTTCTCAATGGAACATCCTCAGAAGATGAACATGTCCATGATGCCACCAGAGGCCATATTAGTGTTGATGGTCTATGCTGCTGCTCCAGGCCATGATAAAACCTGAGACCCATGTGGACATGTGCCTTCAGTGCCACTACCTGACGCCTTGGGGATATCTTCAGGCTTTGCTGCCTCAGGGTGCCATACTGATGTGAGTGACAAGTGTAACCACCTGAAAACATGTCAAGGCTCCTGGCCCATGCAGTCACTGAGGGCCATGAGTGAATCAGTGGTCCTGATACAGCCAAGGTCCATGCTGATGTCTATGGCCAGTGTTATCACTGAATCCCTTGTGGATGACTGTAGTCTGGGCTGCTGCCTGAAACCATGTTAACAGTGTATGCAGGAGACCTGGCCCAGTCCCTCACAGGAGAACTATCCCTACCCCTCACTGGCCTACAACACTATGGTACAGGCAGTGGCATGGGCAATGGAGAGCTGGCTCTGGTTACCACAAGGCTCTCTTCAGTTGATGACTTCTAGCACAGAGTCATCAGAGAAAGATTAATCCTCCTTTAGGGGATTGGTCACTAGGAATCTGACCATGCTCTAGTGAATATATGGAAAACAAGAAATGGACTTTTTTTTTAATTTAGCAGGGGAGGTCACAGGAGAGAGGAGGCAGATGTGAGAAGACTAGAAGGTGAGCATGATCAGTGTGCATGATGTGAGATTAGATTCCCAAATAATCAATAAAAAATAATTTTAAAAATACCTGAATGGAAAGCAAAGGATATGCAATGAAACCCATTAAACTAAATAAAGACATCAAAAGAATTGTGAGGCTATTCCTACCAGGGGGAAAATATTCTATTCCTTTTTACTAGCTAAAAATAGATCATCCTTATTTGCTGTGCTAAAGTTTCTAGCTATACTTACACACCAGCCAAACTTTCATACATACATTAAAAATATAAGGGGCTCATTTTCCCTGAACACTTCTGGCTTGAGACAATTACAGAATGTCCTACATGTCTTTAAGGACTTCTGAAATATAGTAAGCTACAATGGAACGTGTGTGTGTGTGTGTGTATATATATATATATATACACACACAAGTACAAAAACAGTTATGTTCTCATGAGTTTCTATCATTTTCTCTAACTCCGATCTCTAATACACCCTCCAATTTTGTCTGTTGATTTTGTTGCATTTTCTTGGAATTCCTTTGCTTAACCTCAGTTCACCACTCTGGCCACCTGCCTGGAAAAGAAGAGTCTTGTAATCTGTGTTTGTAGTAGATGATAAATGTACCTCTTTAGTTTTGTCTCCACTATCTCTGTTGATAAGTACACAGGACCTCCACAGTCATCTTATGCTATCAGGCAGCATTTAGGACTAGAAAACAATTTCCCTTGTTTGTTTCTCCTCTTCCTTCTTATCCCTAACCTCACATATGCAAACATACACACACACACACACACACACACACACACACACACACACACACACATAGACAGAGAGACAGAGACAGAGAGAATGAAAAGGAGAGGGAAGCAGAATTAAAGAAGAAGATGGCAGAAAGGAAATATATTTCTATTCAGCATCTGCATATACTAAACAAAACATGCATTTTGTTGTCTCTTTCATCTACAGAAAATAATTGTTACAACACTGTTAAGTCTTTCTCTCCAGAAGACATCTCTCCTTCCTTGTTTACCCTCAAGGTTATCTTTGCCATTATTAAAAATAACATTCAGATTTGAGCACTGGACTTTAGAAGAAATCTGGCTGTGTGGTGTGTCAAGTGTGACTACCTGTAGCTATCCACAAAGTAGAATGGCCCTTGGGAAAGGAAAGGCAAATGACAATGGTCTCTTAGAAATCATTTTATTTGGAGCAGGCAGTCTTTCTAGAACCCATAAAGTGACCTCCTGTGCATTGGAGCTCAGTTTTCTAAGCCAGAAGAGCCGCAGGTAACAGCTTGAATGGCATTGCTTTATTTTTCTTTTAAATGATTTCTCTCTGTTGTAAGTCAGGCAGCCTGGGGCAGCTCTCTCCAGCCTTCTTGGCTGAAGTTAAAAATCAAGATGTCTGGGTTTTTGCCCTCTGCCCAGATCTAACTGTGTGGCATTTGTCACATCACTAAAACTTTGTGGACCACGGTTTCATTATTCCTGAAGTAAAAAGAGTATGCCTGCAATCTGGGAGATGGACTGTTACTGTCAAATGTGACGATGTCAGTTATAGAGACACTTTGAAAATTACAAGGGACCATAATAATGGAAGTATTCACTATCTTAAAAATGTACTTCTACTCTGGGCTGGATACAAGCCTGAATTTTCAGGGCTACAGCTTGCCATTGTTGACTACGTACCTCAGGTATCCATGGTAACAGTACTATGAGCTTTGGTGATGGTTTCTATGAGGCTGTGTTTGCTATGTTGCCCAATTCCAACGACATTTCCTCAGACTTCCTCCTTCTTAGTTGGATGGTAGCACTGAAATTCCTGTTTATTCTACTGAAAACACTTCTTTCTTGACTACTGTGATAACCATCTTGTTGGTGTCCTCAGAGAGCTCACCTTAGCCCTTGTGCCATTTGTCAACTTGTCCTGTCTAGATGTAATTTTGCAGGGCTTAGTCCTGGGCCATCATACACTGTACTCACTTCCTACATAATCCTCCTAAATCTTACTGCTTCTTGTAAATGACTTCCCAATATCCCATAGCTGTAGCCTTCTAAGGTCCCTAAACAACAGTTCTTGAGGGCTCACAGGGAATCCCATGATCACCATGGCTTATGTCCAATGTGCTAAGCTTTTCCAGTAATGTAAAGTATTGATAACAAAATACAGTTATCACCTCAAAGAGAATAAATGATGGTTCATGATCCAGATGTTAGTGATCATGGTTCAGAAATGTGGTGTTTGGAGGAGCCAGAATTAATCACATTGCCATTGTGTTCTGTGGCCACAGATACTCATATTTGACTAAAAATTGGTATTCTTTCCTAATCCCCTTGAAGAAAGAGTTGTATTTTGTGTTAGAACTTGATATACCTGCTACATTCATATCATGTGATACTTTGAGGATGCTTGACTCTAGCCATCCATGCATTCATACAGAAATTATAGCATCAGCCTTCATACCTTCTTCCCCACTTATATTTAATTCATCACCAGTTTCTTCTGGTGTCATTGCTTTCAAATGATGGTTGCTTCATTGTGTTCATTACCTGAAGCTAAGTTGTGAGCATTCCTTGTCTGGATAGTGATGTGGAGCCTACCATCTTTCCACCATAAACTTGGACCCATTCCTCCTCCAGTCAATCAGAAGAAGCCAAATGGAACATTAAATAAAAAAAAAGAGAATGGTTCAATATGCTTTCCCTTCAAATTTGTCTGATAACCCCTCCATGTTCTCACATTCGACGTTCTGTTCCCCCTCAGGCTTGCAGTCTCACTTTGCACTGTGGCCATCTTTGTTCTCTGGATGGAGGCTATCTTCTTTGAAGTATCACCCTCCCTCATCCCACTGGATCAACTCCACACACTCTTCTTTCCATTTCAAAACTCCCTTGATACACAAGCATGGGTACATGTGAACACACACACAGATTCACAGACAGAAACAGAAGCTTCCACATTCTTCTAACCCATCTACAGACTTTTCATGCACTGCACAAATATTTCACTCCTAAAACTTTTTTCTCCTCCTTGAATAAATCAGAACCCCATGACATCTCTTTCCTTTATTTTTAGGAGCACTTATCACAGCTTGTAAATATCAAATAAAGTAGCTGTGTTTTGTTTTTCTCCACTGAAGTCTAAGTTCCATATGGAACTTTCTATTTTGACTCATTATTACTTCCTATGCAGGGCACAGAGGAGGCCTTTAATAAGTACTTGTTCGGTCAATGACCTTCTGTCCACAAAAGAGGAACTCAAAATGAAGAGGGTCTGGATAACTTCTCTGGGTCACAAAGATGATCAAATGGTAGAGGAGAGTCCAGTTATAAGGAAAATGCTATACAAATCACCTCAGTACATTCAATGAAGCAGGTACATCATTTAGCCACTGCCTGGGTGTGTTGTTTTCCGTATTAAGTTGATCACATACTAACATATGGCTTAGCCTAGAAAAATTTGCTCTAAGTTTTCTTTCCTGCAGAGTGGTTTCCATCCTGAGATGGAAATTGT
>CABHPQ010174861.1:48568-69555 GCA_902168405.1 Peromyscus aztecus | reverse complement strand
ATGCTCAGGTCCATGTATGTGAGTAATAGAAGGAAAACATTTTGATGTCTGGCAACTGAATAGAATAGCCTGACTACTCAGCTCAAGCTGAGGGACACATTTAGACTGAAGAGAGTAACTTGCTAGGTCAAATTTTCAAGTGACTGTCTTGAAAAGTGACCTTGAGAGACTGTCAATCCCAGCCACTGTATTACACATGTATATTACACTGTATTATCATGTGAGTTCACTGTCCATCTGGATCTATGGAATCAGACCATTCTCAACAGTTAGCAGCTCTTCTGGTCAACAGAATAATTCAGTTGATGCTTAACAGAGAGCAGATAGGAACATCCCAAAGGCCAAGTCAGCTTTATTTGGATCATTTTAAAGTACGATACATATTCCTTACAGAGAATATACTCAGAGGGATGACACCAGTTGAGGCATTCTTTTATTTCAGGGACACATCAGCCACACAGTGGAGGCTCACAGCTCTTATGTTGGGTTAGCAGTCACTCAATGAACCTTAAGGAACTCTGAATTCTAGGTCCAGTTTCAGAAGTGTTGATTCAGTGTTTCACAGTGGGGCTCCAGGAATATGCATTTTTTTGGTTATAGTTTTTTTTTTTTGTATAAAATACTTCTCTGAGGCATATGTATTTGAACAATGGGTCACCAGATGGAAGCATTGTTTGAGCAGGCTGTGGAATCTTTTGGATGTGAGGCTTCACCGGCAGACAGGAGGTTATAACCTGGGCCTATTTCCTCTCTGAACTATCTTCTTCCTGATTGCTGCCATGAGGCAACCTCATACTTTCTTTTTTTTTTTTTTGGTTTTTCGAGACAGGGTTTCTCTGTGTAGCTTTGCGCCTTTCCTGGAACTCACTTGGTAGCCCAGGCTGGCCTCGAACTCACAGAGATCCACGTGGCTCTGCCTCCCAAGTGCTGGGATTAAAGGCGTGCACCATCACCGCCCGGCCAACCTCATACTTTCTATGCCATGCCCTCCCTGCCATGATCAACTACATTCTCTCCAACCATAAGCCAAAATGAATTTCCAGCCAAAATGAATTTCCCCTACCTCGAGTTGTTTCTGTGAAGTATTCTACCGTGATGATGAGGATAGTAACTAATATAATTTTCAACAAATACCCAAGTGATATGATACTAATGGTCTCAGAGAACCTTGAAGAAATCCAAGGCTTTCTCTCTCTCTCTCTCTCTCTCTCTCTCTCTCTCTCTCTCTCTCTCTCTCTCTCTCTCTCTTAGCCCAAATCTAAACAGAACCTCTTCTTGGCCTCCCAAAGACCCTTTTTCTTTTTAGTATTACCATAGGGTTCACATGCACATGACCAGACTTTTCTGTAGCCACACACTTTATGACTTCATGGAAAAGGTTGCTGCCAATGGTCCTGTCCACAAGCCCTAAGACACATTTGGCCAGTGTCTTATGTGGGGTTTCTATTGTTGTGATGAAACAACATGACAAAAAAGCAAGTTGGGGAGGAAAGGGTTTATTTGGCTTACACTTTCAGATCATAGTCCATCATTGGAGGAGGTCAGGACAGGAACTCAAGCAGGGCTGGAACATGGATGCTGGAACTGATGCAGAGGCCATGATGGGGTGCTGCCTACTGGCTTGTTTCCCCTGGCTTGCTCAGTTTGCTTTCTTACAGAACCTGGGACCACCAGCCCCGGGATAGCACCACCCACCATGGGCTGGGCCCTCCCTGATTGATCACTAATTGAGAAAATGCCTTACAGCTGGATCTCCTGGAGGCATTTCCTCAACTAAGGCTCTTTTCTCTCTGATGACTCTAGCTTGTGTCAAGTTGACATACAAACCCAGCCAGTACAGCCAGTGTATAAATGGTAGTCAATGTATTTCTATTAATTTTGAGGATAGAAATGATGTGATTTTCCCCAAGTATTTTATGATCATCATGTAATTGTATAGTGTAATGTCTCCAGAGACTAATCCTGGCAGATTTCTTTTCCTAGCCCATATATTGCCTTGGCCATCATTACCTTACATCTGTCAAACAAAACCATGAGCAGCTGTGCTGATAAGATCTGCTTCTTTTGGACCATATTAAAAGGTTTATCTTATTAATAAATGGAGGCAATTAAAGGTTAACTAGTTAGCTCATCCAGCCCTTAGCATAATGACTGATTATAAAGACATGCTCAATTTAATTGCTCAAATTTAAAGCTTGTGTTTCTAAATTTGGGAAATCTGAAAGTAATTCTCCTCTCCAATTCTACATGTCAACTCTATCAGAGCTAACTAGCAAATCAACAATGCTTCGTGTATCTATAGGAGAAGCAGGGACAGGGTAATCTGCTGCCCTCCTACATTGGAGACATATTATTGGCAGATACAGAGAATCACAGCACACTGAGCAGAAACCTCCATGGGAGCCAAGGATAGAATATAGATTAGGGAACTGCAATTCATGTGTTGCTGGAGTCTCAGTATGGACAAGGCTGGGAATTGTAAACATCAGAGAGATGTAAATAAAAGAAGTTCTATTACATTTTTGTAAATGTTAACTCTAGAACTTAACCAGGTTCTCATAGTAAATACTGCAGGAAAAACCCTTCAATGTTTTTCCAGGAGTAATGGAGAAAAAAGAACCATGTTGAAGGCTGTCAGGGTACTCTGCTAACAGTCTACCCTCAGGAGAAAGGAGTTCAGTAGTGCCTGACCTGGAGGATTTCATCAGAGCCCAGATCACTGGAGTGGGGAGAAAATCAACTCTAACTAGCTTAGGATTTCCCCTTGGGAGAGGGACATACTTAATTCCAAACCACTGTAGCCATCTTGTGTCATATGGTAGGTAGGGTGAGGGTGGAGATACACAAAAACTATAAAGTTCAAAATCCAGTGATCTAGGTCCAATAAAAGGCTTAAATGGAATCATAGGACTATAGAATGCTTTCTCATCTCACACTCTTACCATCTGTTTTTGCTGAGGTCTATTGACAACAGTTTCTTTCACCCACTACACACTATGTAAGTACAAAACCAAACCAAACCAAACCAAATCAAACCAACCAAATTAAAAGGCAAAGAGAAGTTTAAAAAGACACTGTGAAGAGGCAGAACAATAATCAGAATCAGATAATGTAGGATGAATGATGTCACAGAGAAGCTAAGACAACAAATCAGACAGTATCTAGGAACATATGGGCAATACAAGAAGAGAGATGGAAAGGCTAAGAAAGAACTAAAAAGATGCTAGAGAGAAATACCAGCATGGCAGAGCTGAAGGTGTCATTCATGGGCTTGTTGTAGACTAGATTTGGCTGGGGAAAAAATTCTAAGTTTGAAGACAGCATGTTAGAGACCCTTCCAAATCTGTGAAGCCAAGAAAATAAAAGGTGATTACAAAGTCAGGAACAGAGTATTTCCAGCACTGTGGAAGCATTGTAGCACCTATAAAATACATGTAACAGCAATAGCAGGAAGACAGAGAAGAGAAGGAACAGGGGAATTATTTGAAATAACAGCAACTGGGAATATTCCCAAGTAAATGTCAGATACCAAACCACAGATCCCAGAAACTCAGAGAATACCAACCAGTGTAAAAGCCAAAAGAACTACACCTTGAACGTATTATTTTCAAACTGCAGAAAAGCAAAGATACAGACAAAATTCTGAAAACAAAACAAAACAAAACAAAACAGGATTAGACAAACAGCTTCTCCACAAAGATATGCAGGTAACATTTACATAGACATGCATAAGAAAGTGGTTAAAATATTGAGTGTTGAGGGAAACAAAGTCAAAACTTTACCAGTTTTGTGCCCTGTAGAGTTATCATTCAAAAATGAAAGAAGAATAAAGACTTTCTCAGACCAAACTAACAAACACACAAAAAACCACCAACCCCCTAAACCACAAAACCAACCAACTAAACAAACAAACAAAACAAAAAACAAGAGACCTTGTTGACCTTAGATCTGTTCTGCAAGAAATATTAAACAATATTGTAGAAGGAAACAAAACACTACAAGTCAGAATTCAAGGTTACATGAATAAAGAAAGGGTGTCCAGGAAGGATAAGGCAGGGTAAGGGGGCTGGAGAGATGGCTCTGTGGTTAAGAATACACTCAATCATTGTGGGGAATCCAAAGCAGGTACTTTAAATAGCTAGTCACATCACACTTAGAGTCAAGAGCAGAGAGAAATGATTGCAAACATGCTCACTTGCTAGCTTATGCTCTACTCTATCCACTCATTGGAACCCCTCCTTAGGAAATGGTTCCACCTATAGTGGGCTGGATCTTCCCACACTGGTTTACTTAAGGCGACTCCTGCCTCACAAATATGCCCATAGCACAACCCTATGTAGACAATACCGATGATTCCAGGTTGTGTCAAGTTGACAATGAAAGCTAAAAATCACACTACTACAATGTCTGGAATCCAGAACCCTGAACACAAGCATTATTGGGCCATGGAGGAACTGATACTATTACTCAGTGCTATAGGGAATGCAAAAATGGTACACCTATTAGCAATTCCTTACAGGACTAAATGTACTCTTACTGTACAAGCTAGCTGTCCTGTTCCTCCCATCTTACCCAAAGGACTTGGTATTTCATGTGTATACAAAAGCCTCCACATAGATGTTGGTAATGACTTTATATGGAATGACCTCAACTGGAAAGTAACCAAAATGCCCTGCAGTATGGGAAAGAACTAATAAACGGTGGCATATCCAGACAATGGAATACTTGCTAATAAAGACCCAGGGAAACTTAAATGCATATTATTAAGTGAAAGAGACCACTTAGACATGGCTATATATTCTGTGCTTCTGTGGTGGTTTGAGTAAGAATGGCCCCCATAGACTCATATTTGCATGCTAAGTATCCAGTTGATGAACTGTTTGGAAAGATTAGGCAGGAAGCATGGCTGATGCTCTGAAACTGTAAACCAACTCCCAGTTAGATGCTTCATTTTAAAAGAGTTTCCTTGGTCATGGTGTCTCTTCATAGCAATAGAGTAGTGACTAAGACAATTTCCAAATGACAGTCTAAGAAAGACAAAACTATAAAAGTAGCAAAAAAAAAATTAGTAGTTGTCAAAGTTTGGGTGAGAATAATGGTGAGGGCAACAGAGGACTTTAAGGTTTTCATTTTATTTAATTTTTTTGTGGCCTGAGAATATAATCCAGAGCCTTATGTGTGAGTCAAACACCCGCTTGTGCACATTCCTGCCGCACAGAACGCTGTTACAGCAACAAAACTCTTCTAACAGCATGCCACGATACATGTATCCAAGCCTATAGAACATACAATGCTGATGTAAACCTACGGTACACAGGTGATTATATTAGGTTGATAATTACTCAGTTTGAAAGCAATCAGAATGTCCTTCAGTAGGTGAATGGATTAATAAGTGTGATGTATTCAGACACTGGATGTCACTGAGCACTCTGGGTCATAATGAATTGTCAAGGTTAACTCTGTCATTTGTAATAAATAACCTCAATAGTTCTGGGGAAAAATGAGGCCTGAAAAAAAAACTAGTTGTTAATCTATCAAGAACCTGTTTTATTCATCAATTTTAAAACAGAATTTGTTGATTAACAAGAGACCTCTTAGGCTGTAAAATCAGTACGGGTGTTCTTTCCATGACTGGGAACACAGATTGAGATTGCAAGTAAGTTAAAGTTGATTCAATAAATATACACAATACTTAAGGTATGCTTAAAGTATATCTCAGACTCAGTTCCTGTCTGCAAAAGGCATGCTATTTTACACAAACAGCAACATTACAGTGTAAATCTGTGTTAGAATAGAACTCTGATGAATCCTTCAAGGGTTCAGGGGCAAAGGAAATAATATCTTGTGAACATAAATGAAGATACCTAGGGGAGAGGTGACAGAAATAAGTCACCCAGCTCAGGTGTTTTTATTATTTTGGGGAGTGATAGCCAAAGACAGACCTGTATGTTTAATTCTCTTACGTGTTTGGCTCCTGGGAGAGGTGGCTAATTGTAAATCAGGATCAAGACTTGCTCATCATCTTGAGAAGGAATAGGACTATGAAAATAATGCCACTTAGCTTTTAATACTGCGATCTGGTGGAACCGAGCCATTGATACTGTTTCCCAGCTTGCAAGGTGGCTAGCTGACTTGCTGTGTGTCTCATTTTCTTCCTCTATACAGTATAGCAATCTGTATTAAAAAGGGATCTGAGGAGAATCTTCCATGTCTCAGATGAATGCCATCATAAGAAAATAAGCGCAATAGCATTGGATTAAGACTTTACTCTTTGCATGAAATACCAACCTGTATATTACCTCTAACTCAAGCACTAGACTTTCCAGCTGTTTTCTCTATTTTTCAAGCAAGGAAAAAAACTAAAGCTAAGAGAAGAAAATTAAATAAATTACCCAAGGTCATTCTGCTTTCTCTATAAAACCTGGAATTAAATTCACTTCTGGTCACCCTATCACATTGTCTTTCTTCATCATGGGAAGTAAATAAAGGTGTCCATAAAATATTTTACAATGCAGACAAAATTAAAATTCTCTAAACAATGGGTCACAGAGGTGACTTAGCAGCTAAGAGTTCCTGATACTCTTCCAGAGGAGCCAAGTTCACTTCCTAGCTCCCATGTTAGGTAGTTCATAATTACCCGCAGCTTTAGGAGATTCAAGGTCTCTAATTTCCCCAGGTACTCACAGACATGCCCATACCTACACAATTATACATACAAATAAAATAAATAATTTTTTTAAAAATTTCAAGAGCCTAAGAGAGGTTAAGGTAACCAGATATTGAGAATGAGTATTTCTCTGCTTTCAGGGATTGCTCTGGGGATTAACATTAAAGTAGGTAGATGGTTCCCCATCCCAACACATACCTTATGTGGCATGTAACTTTTAGGGAAATTCAGAAACAGAATAACAAAGCAACTAAAACCTACTATTAGAGACATTAGAACAGAAATAGTAGGGTCAAGAAGAAATGGATTGCTTTTGATGTGACACCACAGGAAACATACAAGTTATGCTTAGCCAAAGGTGCTCAGTATGAACGCCTCAGGAATTATTGTTAAAGACAAGTGCTCTCCACTTGCAGGACAGAAGGAGGGGCAGGAAAAGGGTGAAAAGGAAAGGGGAAAGAGTGAGAGATGGTATGGGTTGAGAGAGAAGGAGGGCCCACTAGCTTCAGGAACAAGCAAAAAAAAAAAAATCTAGAAATCCAGGCAGCCTGGCAACACAATAGATTTGCTTGCTTTCCTAAAAGGTCCACTTTATAAATTGCAGGATGAGGCTAGAGAGAACAGGGAGTGATGTGATAGATTAAAGGGGAATCTGAAGGGAATTTGAATGATACCATGATGGTGTTGGTGATTTCATAGATGATCACACAAGATCAACTCGCCGAGTTACACATTTAATCCGTGTTGTTGTATGTTGGCTACACTGTTATAAAAGTGGCTGGCACGTTAATCACTGGAGCAATCCCTGAAAGCAGAGAAATGCTTGTTCTCAATTCCTGGTTATGTCAGACTTTCCCCAGAGGTTGGCATTTGGCTTGAATCATTGGGTTCTGCCTTCCAAACAATAGAGAAAACAAAAAGATGAAGTGTAGAGCTGCTTTTGTGAATCTGTGTTTTGTTGGGGTATATAATTTGAGCATCTAATTTAGTCAAAAGACTGCTGTTGGTGAGGGTGGGCAGAGAACCCGTGGGTTCATGTCAGCAGTAAAAAGTGAAAATGCGTGGCTAGTCCTGGGTGCACAGAACAGTCTTGGCTGGAGGACGATGTGTCTATGCATCAAGAGAGCCTAGAGGTTTAATTTTATTTTCATCTGAACTTCTGATCCCAGGTTGCACCTTTACTACCCATGCCTCCGAGGGATGGGGGCTAATGTATGTGAACTCACTGGAACACCTTGGAAAAAATTTACTTTGCATAGCCCGCACACTGAAGGGTGTTTAAAAGACCCAGTCAGTAAGAAAAATATTGCTTCTGGACATAAAAAGGTTCCTTAAAATGTCGAACGTTATTCAATAACTGCAGCTTACTGGTTAAGTTATAGGAGATATTTCAGCACCAATTCATGAGATTTATAGTTATGATCAGCCAACTCTTCCTGTGGCCTTTTGTGCTTAAAAAAAAAAAAACTCCATTTCTGTCTGCAGACACCACAGTCACTCATATATACGTCCATATATATGTTTCATTTCTTCAGAGGAGCTAGTAAGCAGAAGTGAGCTTTCAATAGGTTATTTTCTTTTTCCAAAACAAATGCTCGGTTACATTTTCACAACATTCACTGATAGAGGTGGTCACTAACTCAGAAAGGTGACCCCAGACACTGTCAATTCTAGTGCACAGACTTGCATTATGATTTGACTGTGTGCATTAACAGAGAAGACATGTCAGGTGTTTGAGTTCTAATGACCATAACTGGTACAGTCACAGGACCAGGGGCTCAGTCAATTCTCTTATTTCAGGAGCATGGAGCTCTTCAGCCTGATTTCTTACAATAGTTTCAAAGGAAGGAGACCTCCTGGATCATGCGTTTCATTTTCCCTTCTGTTATTCACCCCTGTTATCTTCCCATCTGGTCTGTTTTGGAGCGCCTTTTGGCTTATACGCACACGATGAAGCTGTGAATGTTTGCCTATGCACACAGCCTCTTTGAACCAAACCCCCAAACATACACTAGATAGTGAACTAATTTTCTTATTCCTCTTTCTCTCAGGTAGAAATGATGAATGCTTTTGAAGCAGGTTATTGGAAAGTCTTACTCTCCTCATTTTCTTCTCCCATTACCAATTTCAGAATTATCTCTGCTTACTGTATCTCATGAACAGAAAACAATTTTTTTTTGTTTTTTTGTTTTTCGAGACAGGGTTTCTCTGTGTAGCTTTGAGCCTTTTCTGGATCTCACTCTGTAGACCAGGCTGGCCTCAAACTCACAGAGATCCAAAGAGAAAACAATTTATTTAGAGTAATTATGGGCAGGAGGTGGAGCTGCTGCAGGCACTGACCAATCCCCTGCCTCCCTGTCTTATTTCCTCTGGATAGAGAGGTTGCCACACAGGTCCTACTGCCTGAACTGGTCTGACTACTGGAGCCTGACAATTGGCATGTGCACCCTTGCTACTTACTGTCTAGGGAAAAGGAGAGGTTAGTGTTGATGGGCACACTGGATGCAAAGACTGTAATTTGTTCTCTAGGGCAATCCAGTCAATGCATATGAGCAAAAAGGCAGGCGTGATATACAACAGCCAAGCCAAGGCTTCAGCCCACAAGACATAGATTTCACTTTTTGGGTAGCAGGGAGAAGGATGAACCTTCAGAGAAAGCTCGGTATTGCTATCACTTGACCAGGAAAGGGTGGGGGAAAATCCTATTGTGATTCATACCCATGGATTCCTTCCTGGCCCACTGACTGTGTGAGTGATTGTATGGGTAAGCTTAGTAATTTTTGCAAAACATTTTTTTTTCTCCTCTGAATTACATAGCTTTTTCTACCCAGAGTCTATTGTGGACCTTAGCATTTAACAACAATTCATAAGATTTTGATACTTCAAAGGCTACCTCCCAGAACAATCCCAAATTTTCCTGCTTATTTATTAATGGCTTGCAAAATTGCAGTATTAACCATCTGTGAAAATCACTTCAAATCTTGAAAGTGGAAATGGCATCAGTAAATAAAACCCAAACTGAGGGAAATCTGGAAAAAAATTAGGAACTTGAACAGGAACCTCAGAAGCAAGCCTCATCAGTAGAATACAAAAGATAGAAGAGAGAACCTCAGGCATTGAAGACATGATAGAAGAAATGGATACATCTGTCAAAGAAAATGGTTAAAAAAAATCCTGGCACAAACATCAAGGAAATCTTGGACACTATGAAAATAGTGAATCTAAAAATAATAAGAATAGAGTAAGAAGAAGAAACCAAGGTAAAAGGCACAGAAAATATTTTCAACAAAACCATAGAAGATAATTTCCCTCATCTAAAGATGGAGATGCCTATCAAGGTACAAGAACAATACAGAACATCAAATAAAGTGGACCAGAAAAAGAAAGGACACTTGGCACATAATAATCAAAACACTAAATGTACAGAACAAAGAAAGAATATTAAAAGCTGTAAGAAACATATAAAGACAGACCTATTAGAATAATGCCTGACTTCTCAATGGGGTCTCTAAAAGCCAGAAGGCCTGGACAGGTGTTCTACAGACTAAGGGACTACAGATGCCAGCCCAGACTACTACATCCAGGAAAACTTTCCATTACAATAGATGGAGAAAGAAAGACATTCCATGATAAAAGCAAATTTAAGCAATATCTGTATACAAATCCATCCCTATAGAAGGCACTAGAAAGAAAACTCTAACCTAAAGAGGTTAATCACACTGAAAACACAAGGAATAAGTAACCTTAGACCAGAAAATCAAAAGAGGAGAAACACACACACACACACACACACACACACACACACACACACACACACACACACACACACCAGTAAAAAAAACACATACACCAACAGTAAAATAACAGGAATCAACAAACACTGCTACTTGATATCTCTAAATATCAGTGGTCTCAATTCCCCAACAAAAAGACACAGACTAATAGAATGGATGTGAAAATAGCATCCATCCTTCTGCTGCATTCAAGAAACACACCTTAATATCAAGGATAAACATTACCTTGGAGTAAAGGATGGAAAAATCTATTCCAAGCAAATGGACATAAGAGGCAAACTGGTATACTCTTTCAATGTCTGTCAAAATACACTTCCAACCAAAAGTAATCAGAAGAAATAGGGAAGGACTACATTCTCATCAAAGGAAAAATATACCAAGAGGATGTTGCAGTTCTTAATAGCTATGCACGAAACACAAGGACATCCAAGTTCTTAAAGAAAAAACTACTATAGCTTAAACCACATATTGACCCTCCCCCACTGATAGTTGGAGACTTCAATATCCCACTTTTTACAATAGACAGGTCATCCAGACAAAAATTAAACAGAGAAATGGTAGAGCTAACTCATGCTATAAACCAAATGGACCTAATAGTTATTTATGGAGTATTTCACCCAAACACAAAAGAATACACCTTCTTTTCAGCAGTTCATGGATTTCTCTCCAAAATTTCCCACATACTTATACACAAAATAAGTCTTAACAGATCCAAGAAAACTGAAATAGCACCATGCATCCTATCTGATCACCACAGATTAAGACTGGATATCAACAATAGAAACAACAGAAGTTTATGAACTCATGGAACCTGAACAACTCACTACTGAATGAAAAATGGGTCAAGACAGAAATTAAGAAGGAAATTAAAACTTTCTAGAATTGAATGAAAATGAATATACAGCATGCTCAAGCTTATGGGACACAATGAAAGAGGCTCTAAGAGGCAAGTGGCAAGCTCATAGCTCTAAGTTGATGTATATATGGAGAGATTTCATACCAGTAATTTAACAGCATTCTTGACAGCTCTAGAACAAAAAGAAGAAACCATACCCACAAGGATTAGACTGCAAGAAATAATCAAATTCAGGGCTGAAATCAATAAAATAGAAACAAACAAACAAACAAACAACAACAACATTATAAAGAATCAATGAAACAAAGAGTTGGTTCTTTAAGAAAATCAGTAAGTCTGACAAATCCTTACCCATATTAATTAAAAGGCAGAGAGAGAGAGAGAGAGAGAGAGAGAGAGAGAGAGAGAGAGAATATCCAAATCAACAAACTTAGAAGTAAAGAGAGGCATAACAACAGACACCAAGGAAACCCAGAGAAGCATAAAGACATACTTTAAAAAAGCTGTACTCCACCAAGCAGAAAAATCTAAAAGAAAGGGATAATTTTCTCAATACATACTACTTACCAAAGTTAAATCAAGATCCGATCGGCAATTTAAACAGACCTATAAATTCAAGTGAAATAGAAGAACTAATTAAAAGTCTACAAAAAACCCCCAAGGGCCAGATGGTTTTAGTGCAGAATTCTTTCTAACAGATTTTTCAAAGAAGAATTAATGCCAATACTCCTGAAATTATTCCACTAAATAGAAACAGAAAGAACATTGTCCAACTTGTTTTATGAGACCACAGTTACATTGATGCCCAAAGAACATAAAGACAAAACAATGAAAGAGAATTACAGACCAATTTTCCTTATGAACATAGATACAAAAATTCTCAATAAAATAATTGCAAGCCAAATGCAAGAACATATCGAAAAGATGATCCACCATGATCAAGTAGGCTTCATCCCAGAGATGGAGGGAAAGTTCAACATATGTAAATTGATAAATGTAATCCATCATATAAACAAATTGAAACCACATGATCATCTAATTAGATGCAGAAAAGGCCATTGACAAAATCGAAGACCCCTTCATGATAAAAGTCCTGGAGAGACTACGGATACAAGGATCATAGCTCAACATAATAAATGCAGTTTACAGCAAACCCATAGCCAACATCAACTTAAATAAAGAGAAACTCAAAGCAAGTCTACTAAAATCAGTAATAAGACAAGGTTGCCCACTCTCTTCATACCTATTCAATATAATACTTCAAGGCTTAGCTAGAGCAACAAGACAACTCAAAGAGATCAAGAAGATATGAATCTGAAAGGAAGAAGTCAAAGTATCTTTATTTGCAGATTATACAAGAGTGTACATAAGTGGCCCTAAGAATTTTACCAGGAAACTCCTACAGCTGAAAAACACTTTCAGCAAAATAGCTGGATACAAAATTAACTCACAGAAATCAGTAGCCCTCCTATGTACAAATGCCTAAAGGACTGAGAAAGAAACCAGGAAATCAACATCTTCCACAATAATTCTTTCCTTCCACCATGTGAATTCTGGAGCTTGAACTCAGGTCATTAGTTTGGGTGGCAAGCATCATTACCTACTGAGACATCTTGACAGTTATTTTAAAAATTGATGCCTTTTTGGGGGCCATTTTCAAATGGCTTTGGTTTTCTTATGAGATTAAAGTATGAATTATCTGAGGGTTTTGTAAATAAGACTTGTTTCTGTACTTTCTAGTGAAACTCTTAAAAGTTGGCCCATTCCATGGTGGTATCTTTCTTTCCTTTGGAAAAAAGAACAGAATTGAAACCTGATTCTGGATACTAGAAATAGATGTGTTTCTACATTTCTGTGTTCAGTGTGATGAGGAAACAGCTTTGTTTTAGAGCATCAAAATTCTGTAACAGCCAGAGCTAAATTATAACCCCTCTCTATAGAAATGGCCTTTCTTTCCCTCCATTCCTGTTATATTTCTTGTTTTCTTCTACTTCACTATTTACATCACTTCTTTAGACTGCTGCTAAACTTAAACATTTAAGTCTATGAAATAAATAGAATGAAAATATTAAAAAATCAACTTATAATTTACTAAAATTGATATAAACACATGAACAGAATCATATTTTCCTTATTATGTCAGTATTCAGTTTACTTTCACCCACAAAATATAATCTCTCCTAATACCAAAATATTGGTTAGTGCTGGTGACTTTTATTAGCCAGACAATGGGCTTCCTGGAAGGTCACAGTCTCATTTTGTGAGATGGACAGATAATTGGAGCACTCAGATTGCAAGAAAAAATAGAAATTATCTCTTGTTTAGACATACATTTACATATATTTTAATGTATTTTCATGGTGCTGTGTATTTGAAATACAGAACTATGGGAACTCAAGTTGCAGATGGCTTTGCTACTTCCACAAATGGAAGAACATAAGCTCTGTATTTAATTTTGATTGGCCCAGTCTTTTCCTCATGCCATCATATTCTTTTGACCCTAGGAACGAATTTTGACCTTTTCGGCCTCTTTATTCACTTTGACATTAATTTTGATTCTTTATTCTTAAAAGGGTTTCCATTGTACTTAACGAACAATAAAGGGGCCCCGGAGGCCCAAACAAACCTGTGAAGTGCCCATGAATTTTAACCAAAGCAGGCAGCACTCCATGATTAAAAGCTTTAAATTCTCAAAGAACAACATGATTAATCCAGTACCACGGTGCTGAGTGGCTTCACACTGGTTTCATTTGTTGGTATTGTTATTTTCCTCCATTATAGTTGATTCACGAGAGTGATGATTTCAGCTCCCACCGTTTGTAAGAATATACCTCCACCATTGCAAAAATATCTGAAGGATTTCAGTAGTTTTACCACCACTTCTGTCTGTCTTTGTGACATCGGTTGGAGGCTGTGTGCCTATGAAGGCAGTGTCACCTAAGCTATAAAGCCCAGGTTCCAGTGTGGAAGTGAACGCAAACCCTCTTCAGTTTATACTTGGTAGAGCAGAGGGAAGACGGTCCCGAGGTTCCTGTCCCATTTTGTCTGGCTGCCTTTAAAACTTTCAGGGATCCCCATAGTTGATGATAGTCCATTCCACTATACAAATCAAAAGACAAACATGATGACAAGATTTAGTTCTAGACTCTGTCTCCTGCTTGCTCTTTTGCAAACAAGGGGAAACCTCCTTTGGTGTCTTCTTGACAATATTGGCTTGGGTATCTGAGAGTCGCCAGAAGGACCTTTCTGAACTTCACTTGTCCAGGTTTGAATTTTTATGATCGTTAATCTTCCAGCAGAGATTTTCTTTTACATCACCTTGTAGATTTTCTTTTCATTTCATTTTTCTTTCTTTTTGGAGACAAGCTTTCACTCTGTAGCCCAAGCTGGCTTCAAACACAGATGAGATCCTTCTGCCTCAGTCTCCCAGGTACTAGAATAGAAGGTGTGTGTTACCATAGCCACAGCCCTGTATTGTATTTCTCCATTCATATTTTAAAACTTGGGGTCCAAGTTAGCTGCAATAGAGATTTTTGTAATGAGTATTAAGTTCTGGTTTGACTTCTTGTTTCATCTCTATTATTTAGAAGAGTTAAATGCTTTTGTTGCCACATTAAATTGATATGCCTATTATTTTCAGTTGCTGAAAATCTCTTTCTGGCTTATTATCTGCTGTGATAACTAAGCTGCTTTGTCTTTGAGTGTGTGCTCTTTTTGTTTACATACCTCCTAGTATGATTATGCAAAAGCATCTCATGTATTTATTATTTTATTTTATTTTTATTATTTATTCATTTTGGTGACACAGGCTCCCACTCTGTAGTACAAGCTAGCCTCTAACAGTGATCCTTCTGCCTCTATTGCCCACATTCAGGGATCACAGGCATGTGCCACCATGCCGTGATCTTGTGGTACTTTGAATCTAAGGATGTTAATATGCTTCTATCTTCAGTAGTTTATATCCTTGACTAATGCGTCTCTTTGGAGGTGGGGGATTCAAAGTTGTTGGAGATAAACCGTAGATGGTAGAATAAATATTTTCACAGCCAGCTTTACTTTCAAAATGTCACTTTCAACACAACAGATTCCTTTTGTTCCAATAGGTTAGCTGTCAGTAATAAAGTGAAGATGGTGTGCTGAAGGGTCTACCCATGCTCTGATTATATATATAACACGGGGCTGTTGTTGAGGTTGGCACATAAAATAACTTCTCTTGCATGCTGTGATTCATCTCTGAGGGAAAGTGAAGGTGTTCGGGTCAGTGACACCAAGTCTCAGATGTCATAGTAAGTTACTGCCAACAATAGTCATCCTTACACACTTTTCAGTGAGCCAACTAATGAAGTGACTTGGAAACCATTTTCCCATTATTCCCCAATAGTCTTCCTCTTGGCTGGCAATGGGCATTATGGGATAAATAATGAGCCTTTGGCTTTTGTTCCTATCAGTCTTTGTCTCAATGTAGCTACGGACAGACCTTCTTTAGGTCCCCCCTTATCACATGGTATGGACAGCGTTAGTACTCAATCAAAATTATAATAGTTTGAGAATAACTAATTTAAGAGTTATCACTGTACTCTCAAAGCTCATGCTATCAGTGTAAGGATATCCTAGATTTCATTTTTCTTGTCTTTTCATTCCTTTGGAGGAAACTGTGAAGGAATTGTAGCTGACCAGACAATTCGCCTTGAACATTCCTAAATAGTAACTTGTAGCCACTTGTTATTGAACAACCACAGAGAAATAACCAGAGATTAATAAATGTTACTGCGTTTCATGGTTGTTGTTCTTGGTCAGGCCCTTCCTCACAGTATTTTGAGTGTTCGCAGCAGCTGCTGCACGCTAAAATGAAAGGCTTTTCAAGCTCACCTCTCGGCCCCTGTCATATTTCAGCTAAGCCTGCCTGAGGACTTCCCCTCTTTCTTTGATGGAAATAATAAAGTATGATGAGTTTGCAATAACAGCTCTCGCTTCCACCACCATGTGATTTGTAAGATGTGGAACAATGGCTCCTTAGAGTACAGTGAATAGGACCCTCCAGACTGCGGCTGAGACAGACAAGACAGAACCGCGCTTTGTTCACACCAAGTGCGGCAAGGTTCATGGAAAGGCATTTTGACATTGAGTTGCCATGGATGCATGTGATGCTGTCCCAACACTTCTTTTCCAGCAAGTGGTTAATGTGCACTCTAATTAACACATCAGAAAGCAAAACTGCTGGGTCAGAAGATCACTCGGAGCTCCAGCAGCTTCTTTACCATCACACCCTCCAATATCGCTGGTTTAGGGAGATAAAATGCACCACTACAGACACCCCTTGCTATGAAGGCTCGGCCCATGGAGTTGGGGTTGGTTTCACTGTGACAGGATACTTCTTAGGCACATCACATGAGCTTCCATGCAGTAACTAGCAATGACTGACTCATCTGCCATGTCTGTCGCACAGTGACTGGTCCACAGGACAGCAGACCAGCAGCGTCACTGGGAGCTAGGTAGCACTGACAGATCTCAGCTGGCAGCCACACCATTCCTGTGTCCCCAGGTTGGAAGTTCAGTGGTAGCAGCTACTGTTGGCTTTTACTCCCTAACAATTCATGAAAGTTTCAAATATCTGTGAACTGGAAACATTAGATATTGACTCTGGAGGGTGAGCTTTTCTCAACCTTTCCTTGGTATGGGTTTTTCTCTCTGCAATTATAAAACTATAAGAATTTACATCTTCTGGTTGATGTAATCAGCCCAGGTCTGACAAACATGGCTCTGGCAGGCCTTGCCCTTCTCTCCCATTCCCTCTGCCTTGCTAAAAACCCTTAGATTACATTCCTCAAACTAGCCACCAAGAGCTATCCCTTGTTTATCCACTTTCTCCTCCTGAGGCTGACCAGCAAGGTCCAGCTGTTGAAGTACTGAAGTCCAGCAACCAAAAGCCCCCTTTGGCTCACCTAATTAACACGCCCAATTAAAATTGAACACCTCATCCTAACAGTTTATAGCTTTATAAACTGCCATTCTCCTGTGTGCCATGTCTGCCTCCCCTTTATCCAGAGGCAGTCCTTTGTCCAACTCCAGGACAAATAGCCTTTCCCCTCTCCCTTGTTCTCCCCCTCCCTTGTCCTCTGTCTCCTGTCTTTGTCTCTTATTCCCTTACCTCTGTCCCTCTGGGGCAAATAGATCTCTTTTGTGCTGAGAACTTGGTCTTGGGAGTCCTGAGCCGATATCTGTCTCTTAAACTGGTGACCTATCTGGTACAGTGGCTGCTATTGGAGCTACCATGATGGACACACCCATAATCCATATATATATATATATATATATATATATATATATATATATATACACATACATACACTAAGGAGCTAAGGAGGGGCTCTACTAACAGCTCATAGCCACTCTTCTGGTGATGGTCACCCTTGAACCTATCAACAGTCATCTCAAACAGGAAATGGCTGCAAGATTACTTCCTACAAATAAATCTTAATCCATAAAGAAGCTTGCTCCCCAGAAAATGACAGGGTGATAGATCGGTGAAAATGAAAGTTTTCTGATCCACATGTAAGATGTTCTAGAGCTTTCTATGAGATGAAGATGAGGCAGGTCTTTATCTGAAACTCTCTTTGCCTAGCCACTTCCTTGTCCTTTCTTTTCCTTAGTTCCTCACAGCTTCCTCCTGGTATGCTTGCTAAAATCTCACATGAAGCCAGTTCCATTGCAGCCACATCATCAATAGAATTTGAACTCAGACACTTGGTTACTCAACCTCCTACAGTGGTGCACTGACTATCGCAGGCAGGTTATGATCCACTGTGTATTGTTGACCATATGAAATTTTACACAAATCTGATTTTTAATCTGTTAAAACATACAGATACATGCTTATAATATATTCAGGGTTCTGCTTCCTCAGGATATATCCAAACATAATAAAAGCATAGTCATAAAAATCTCTGGACAAGAATGTTTATCACAGCTTTGTCCATAAGAACAAATAAAACACCCAGATGTCTATTAATAGAAGGATGGAAATATAAACTGTGGTGTGCTCACAAAATAGACCCCAGATCAGCAACCAAGAGACTGCACCATGGATACTTTCAGCAACCAAGAGACTGCACCATGGATACATTCAGTGGAATAGAGGGATCTTTAAATATACTACAGAGTGAAAGAAGCATCTCACAACAAAGAAGACCCTTTATGACTCAATTTAAATAGAAATCTAGAATAGGTCAACTGACCTATAGCATAGAAGTCAGATCAGTGATTGCTTTGGAGAAGTACATGGAAATGACGGGAATGGGACAGGAAGGAATTTCAGGGATGATGGAAATGTTCTGCCTGATTTCACTCATCAACACTGATTGAAGAACATATTTAAGATCTGAGCAGTTCACTGTATGTAAATTATACCCCAATTTTCAGAAAGCAGATGTAGGAAGCTTTCTTAGTGGTTTTTTTTTTCCCTCTCTATCTCTCCTGAGTTTTGTTTATTTTGCTCATCAACTGTGTTATACAGGGACTAAGTCATCTCAAAGCCCCAGACGCAGACCAAGGAGATTGATCAGCTGTATTACTTTAGCATCCCTGTGTGCCTGCCCCACAGCTTTCCATTTCAGTTGAACTTAATTCAGGTTAACTTGGATTTGAAAGGGAGGCAGATGTAATAAAAGGAGAAAGAGGAAAAAAAAACAGAGAAAGAGAGAGCACATTTATTTTCTACATTGCTTTAAGAAATGAGCACTCTGGGAGGTGGTGGCACACGCCTTTAATCCCAGCACTCAGGAGGCAGAGGCTGATGGGTCTCTGTGAGTTCAAGGCCAGCCTGGTCTGTGAAGCAAGTTCCAGGACAAAAGAAAGAAAGAAAGAAAAAAAGAAAGAAAGAAAGAAAAAGAAAAAAGAGAGAAAAGAGAAAAGAAAAAAGAAAAAAGAGAAAAGAAAATGAGTGTAGTAAGTGCTGAGGAGATGGCTCATTGGTGACAGCACTTGCTCTACAAGCATGGGGACCTGAGTTCAAGTCCCCAGGACCCATGTAAAAACAAAGCATGCCTGGGCATGCCTATAACCCCAGTGCTAAGGGTCAGAGACCCTTAGATCTCTCAGATCATGGGACCATGGCCATCTGGTACAGCTGAAATGGGAAGCCTGAGGATCAGGAACAGACCTTGTTACAAACAAATGAGATGAAGAGAGGTCAAAGAGGACACCTGATATCCTCTTTGGACTCACACATATGTACACTTGGGTGTGTGTACCTCCTTATACACATGCATATACCACCATCACATACATTTGTAGTGGGTAGCTGTTCCAGTTTTGACCTGGAAGTACTACCCCCAATGAGGCTTCCAGTAACTGTCATGCCTACCTATGACCTGCTCCTGAGGTGGGGCTGAGATGAGAGTCCTTAAGACCCAAGATCTGGATGTGCTGACTCTCTTGGTTCCTGGTGATCCTGGATGCTGGATGGTAGACCAAGCAGAGTTCTCCAGAGAACACCACTGGACTGCATCTCACCTCTCTCGGATCCTGTAACCAATCCCTTTACTTGCTGTAAGTTACCCCAAAATAAACCTCCCTTTTAATTACGTGGAGTTGCCTTAATAATTTCCCCCAATATACATTCTTCATACACACACACACACACACACACACACACACACACGGATATGAATTTAATATAGGTTACTTTAAATTTAAAAATATTTATTTATTTATCCATTTTCTGTATGTGTGGGCATGCACATGCAATGGGACATGTGTAGAAGTTTAAGAACAATTTATCATCATTATTTCTGATTCTCTCTCTACCATGTATGTTCCATGGATTGAATTCAGATCCACAAGCTTGGCAGCAAGTACCTTTTACTGCTAAGCCATTTAGTATACCTACAAGCTTTTTTGATGATATTTTAATTGCAAAACTGTTACAGTTTTATCATTCATTTATTTTGACTTATCACACATTTGTTGTTTACTAATAGTAATGGAAGGGATTAATCGAAGCTATAAGACTAGGATATGACCATTGTAAGGACTGTATGGCACCTGGCAGATGCTAAATGAAGTTGTCCTGGGGAAAGCTACCTGGAGGTTTGAGGTAAAAAAGAGGTGATGCTTGAAATAAGATGCCCAAGGCTTAAGAAAGCTTAGGAGAGAAAGCATGGACCTGGGGCAAATCTGACCTTTCCCCCAATCTTCTCCAGTGTTGTGGGCAATGTGTTTTCCATTTGTGCCTCCACCTGGTTATTTCTACTTTTAGGTGATATGTTCATCTTGTAGTTTCGCTATAGTGCCATATTGTCTTGGGAAGGTGACACATTAAGTCAGGACCATTCACAAACATTTCGCTTTTATCAGATTAAGAATTCAAGAAAAGCAAGAAAAGGTTAGTGGGTACAATTCATCGTGGGAGTTAAAAACCAGGAATGCTTTTGCTATCATGTGCAGCTTCTAGAGGCTTCTTGGATCCTTTACCTCATTGATTCTTCAAAGTCAACAAGCAGCATCTTCAAGTATCATCCTCTGTGTGTCTCTGTCTCTGTCTTTTTCTCTCTCCCTTCCCTTCTTCCTCCTTTGCTTCCACTGTGACAAGTCCCCTCTCTCTGCTTCTGTTGCATCCTCTCCTCATCCCATGACCTTTAAGCCTTCCTATTATAAGAACCCTTGGCCAGGC
>CABHPQ010174861.1:26877-48468 GCA_902168405.1 Peromyscus aztecus | reverse complement strand
AAAAAAAAAAAAAAAAAAAAAAAAAAAAAAAAAAAAGAACCCTTTGGATCACACTGAGGCCACTAGGACAATCCAGGAAAATCTCCTGTCATTAAATTATTTACTTACTCATCCTTGAAAAGTTTTTCTAGACATGTAAAGTAACAGACAGCAAATTGTGGGGATTTATGTTTGGTGAATTAGGCACGAGGTATATGTAATTCCACTTCCATGCAAGTCCTGAGACTATGATAGCTCTGAGTGGGTAAAGAGCAGGTCTCTGGGATCTGGTGGAGAAAAGACTAAGCAGGTTCTTGCATATCACTGTGAATAAACTAGAAAAGACACACTAGAAGTCTCTACAGTGACCATCTGAGATCTTTACCTTTGCAGAACATTTCTGACCTGGGGGGAGGGTGCTTGCCAGGGTCTGGAAACATGGCCCTAAGCTTGCAGGTTATTGTAATGTACCAGACATTCAACAACCCTCCCAAGATGGGCATTAATGTTCTTCACGTTGGGTTCAGCCTTTATTCACCACAATCAGGGAGGATGTTTTGAAAGAAGAAGAGGTTGGGACGAGGAAGCTGAGACTTGTGATTTTTACTTTTGACAGGATAGGTCAAGACTAAGGGAAGATAACTTTCATGAGATGAGTTTGTAATTACTCACTTTGAAGTTCCTTTAAATACTGCAAGGCTAAGGGCACTTTAGACTTAGCAACATAAATATTTTATTAAAGAGCAAACAATTCACTGACTAACTTGACTGGAAGAATCCCTATCATGAGAACAGTGACAAATTATTTATATTATAGGGTACACTATTTTTTTTATTGGTTTTCTGTTTCTTTATGAATTAAGGGATTAGGTAGGTCAAAAAGAATGAAAGAACAGAAAACACTGTTGTCAAGCTCTTGAGGTCATTTGAGATTAAATGAAAGAATTCAAACATCATTTTTATAATAGGGGCCTACATGCTTGTATTTGACTTTCCTCAGAATCTCAAGTCCAGGATGAGTCTGGCATTCCTCCTGTGAATGTCTATTCAGAACATGAAGCACTCTACACAGGGATGAAGGTGTGTTTGGGAGTTCTAGATAAGAAGACGGAGTTGTTCTTCAAATCAAAGAGAACTAATCTAGCTCATCTGAAGATTCTTCAGTTACCCAAAATGACCTTGGAATTTACTCTGTGTTATCAGGGAAAATGTCTCAGAACACAGTAACTTCTGGAAAATAACCACCAAGTCTTCTGAAGAACAAATTCCAGGAGGCTGAGTAAAATGTTAAATATGTTATTTGCAAAAGGAACAAGGTGAACCTGGATAGAATATACTCACAATAAAAAAAGTTAAAAGGTGAGGATGCATTTCTGAAGGCCATAGTAGGAATATTTCTTTCTCTACTCTAGAAATTTAAGAAAACACAGGAAAACAAGTCTAAGTTACTTGGGGGATGATACACAAAGTTGCTTAGACAATGTGTGTACCATCTAGATTTATACAAATTTACATGCTTAAAAAGGAGTCTATGTGTTGTATTCCTTAATATGCAATAATCATAAAATACACAATATTTAATTAATGTATAAGATGATGTTAATCTGACAATGGAGGAATGGATACACACAATGGAAGTTTTTTAGCCATATAAAAGAACAAAGTTATGTCATTTGCAGGAAGATGGATATAACTGAAGGTAATCATATTGATTGTCTAATCAAGTACTAGAAAGAAAATGATCATGTTTTCTCTTATTTGTGGATCTTAGATTTTGTATAGATACATAAAATTACATGCATATATATGTCATATATGACACACATAAATACCTATGACATGAAAGTAGAAGTAAAACTGCCTAGAGAAGTGAACGGGACTGATAGGAGGAGGAAGAAAGAAGAGAACACAGGTTTGATGAGAAATTATGCTCCACACACACACACACACACATATTATACAGAGATATCATACATGTGTACATATATATGTATGTGTGTGTGTGTGAATATTTTGTAATTACAAAAGACATAATTGGTCAATAGTCTAAGATGGAAGAAACATTTTTTCTTAGTTATTTTCCTATTGCTGTGATAAGACACCATGACCAAGGTAAGTTATAGAAGAAAGAGTTTCTTGGGGGCTTACAGTTTTAGAGGGTTAGAATCCATGACCATCCTGATGGGGAGAATGACTGCAGACAGGCAGGCATAGAGCTGGAACTGTAGCCCAAAGCTAACATCTTGAGACTCAATCATGGGGTAGAGACAGCTAACTGGGCTTTTGAAATATCAAAGCCTTCCCACAGTCACACATCTCATCCAACAAGGCTATACTTCCTAATCCTTCCCAAACAGTTCCACCAGCTGGGAAATAAGTATTCAAATATATGAGCCTATGGGGACTATTGTTATTCAAACCTCTACACATTTCAATGGTCTAAAGGGACCAACAGAAGATTTTTGTAAGTAGATGAACAAGAAAAGACTATGTTGATCTTAGTGACCCACAAGCTAACTATGCATTCAGTTTATATTGAGAACTAATCTTTGGAATCATAAAACACCTTTCTAGACAGGACATTTTAAGTACCTACTTTCAACAGGAGGATACGAGCAATGGGTCAGGGCTTTGGAGTTTTATGTGACATATACAGAAATACATCCTCAATTTCCTTTCAATGTTAGATTTTAGTTTGACTTTGAAGTTAGAAACAAAATCGTGGAAGGTGATGTCTGATTTTACAACCTGGTGAGAATCTCAGAATGGGTACAGAAAATTAACCACAGGGGAGGCACATGCAAATAAAATCCAGCAGATTCTTGTGGATGTATGCATTTCTTAGTAACTGTCATTATTCTTTTCTTATTAAGTATCCCAACAAGTTAAAAAGATACAAAGTGACATACCATGTATTTCCAGTTCAAGTAAGAAATGAAAATACTGTGAACAGCACTGAAAATCCTGGGGCTGATCTGGAGTCTCACCTGCTCTCCCTTTCTCTGTAGCCCTCCTTCATTAAATCTGTGGGTAGACCCTCCATACACAGATAGTACTGTTTGGTACACACATGAACTTTACCTAATTAGATCCATATTACAGACATATTTCTATCTTACTCAACATTTCATGAGGAGTGATAGTTTTATCCCTACTTAACTTTTCTTTTGTAATTTTTAATAAACAACTTATATAGCTTGCATATCACCCAACTCACCTAATAAAGTATATTGTCCAATTTTCTGAATAATCATAGTTTTGTGAACTATGATTTCAGAACATTTTTAGTCCTCCCCAAAAGAGCTGCCTTCCTCATCGGCAATCCATCTTCATGTCCTCTTTCCCACCAAGTCAAAGACAAGCATTAGTCATCTTTCTGTCAGTATTTATGTGTGTATTCTGGGAACCTCAGAAAAGGAGACTTATACATCACTTGGCCTTTTGTGTCTAGTGTCTTTGACTTACAATTTTCAAGGTTGAGTCACGCTGCAGTACACACCAGAGCTGTGTTCTCTTTCATTGGTGAATCACATATGAATTAGCCATCCATTCTCCAGTTGATGGACAGTTGTGGAGTTCCCATTTTGGCCTGGTATGACTAATACATTGATTTTCATGCATAAGATTTTTTTTGTGAGGGATCAAATATTTTCATTTTTCTTGGACTGGAATTTGTAGGGTCAGATGATAACTCTATGTTAGACCTTTTGAAAATGCTCAAATAGATTTCCAAAGTGGTTACATCATTTTATATCCCCATTAGCAATGTATAAAAGTTCTAATTCTCCTCATTCTCACCTACATTTCTTATTTTCCATCTTTTTGGGTAACAATCAACCTAGAGTATGAAGCAGTGTTTAACCATCTCACTTTTTTTTATCATCTTTTCACCTGTGACAATTTTTTTTTTACTATTGTTGGATACCTTGGTTGTTTGAGTTCTGAATGTACATGGACCTATTTAGAATATATATTCAGAACTGAAATTTCTGGGTGGTAGATTATACATATTTTCAATATCATGGAAAATATGACAGTTATTTTTAAAATAAGAGTTTGACTAAACATGAGTAGATTTAATGTTTGGAAGTAAGATGGAAAGCAAAGGTTTTAATGTGCTCAATGAAATAAGTTGGGTTCTTTCACCAAGATACCTGAGGCCTTGTGTGCCATGTCTACCCATGCTTTGCCTGAAGGCTCACAATGCTTCAACAGCACCCTTTGTTTCCCGTTATTCACCTTGCCATGATTTTTGTTTTCAATTTCCTTAGATTGCCTCAAATTAGTGCTTTAATAACACTCTACTAAGGGACAAGGTTATACTTTGTATCATCCTTTATTAATACCAGAGAATAGCATTGCGGCATTAAATAGTCTGAAAGTTTCCTTCAGGCTGCAACATAATTGGCACTTGTGCACCTAAGCCAAGGCTATCCACACACAATGAGCAGATTATGACAGGGCAGACATCTTTGTTGGGGTGTCTCAGGAATCGATCTAGATCAGTGGTTTTTAACCTGTAGGTCATGACCCCTTTGGGGTTACGTATCAGCTATCCTGCGTATCAGATATTTACATTACAATTTATTACAGCATAAATTACAGTTATGAAGTAGCAACAAAATAATTTTGTGGCTGGGGGTCACCACAACATGAGGAACTATATTAAAGGGTCGAAGTGTTAGGAAGGCTGAGAACCACTGGTCTTGACAATCACTGAGACCACTGCCCAGTGGAGACCAGTGTGGAGGCACAGAGTCAACAGGTGTATGACCCCTCCCCAAGATATTTTGAATACAGATGTGGACAGTGGAGTCTCCTCAAAAGTAAAAGGACACAATTTGAGGTTTTTCGTTTATCTCTACTTTTACAATTACAGGAGGGATGTGGCCACAAACACAAGTTTTGAGAGCTTCAAGCAAATTTGAGATGATGAGACTTTGATTGCATTTTGCGGGGCATGAGAGAGCTATCATAGCTCCGGAATCAACTTGTAATCTGCAGGCAGGGGAGGTCAAGCACCATACAGAGGCAATGTTTGTGACTGTACATTATGGTTGGTTAGTGGTGTGGTTTCTGGGGCTACACTAGTTACATCTCTATGGTGTTGGTTAAAAAACAACAACATCAACAAAACAACAACAACAACAACCCCCCCAAAACAAAACAAAACAAAACAAAAAAACAAAAATCAAACAAACAAAAAACTCTAACTAAAAACAACTTAGGGGAGGAAATTTTTTTTTTTTTTTTAGATTTTATTTATTTATTATGTCTACAGTGTTCTGTCTGCACATATCCCTGCAGGCCAGAGCAGGGCACCAGATCTCATTACAGATGGTTGTGAGCCATCATGTGGTTGCTGGGAACTGAACTCAGGACCTTTGGAAGAGCAAGCAGTGCTCTTAACCTCTGAGCCATCTCTCCAGCCCTGGAGGAAATTTTTTTAGCTTAAGGTTTACAGTTGGTCACCTAAGAAAGCCAGGGCTGGAACTCAAGCAGGAACTTGAAGCAGAAGCGAAGGAGGAATGCTGCTTGCTGGTTTGCTCCTAGGCCCATGCTTAGCTAGCCTTCTTACATAGCCCAGGACCACCTGCAAAGGGAAGGGTGCTGCCCCCAGTGGGCGGGGCCCTCCTACATCAATTAAGGAGACACTCTTTGACGGGCATGCCTGTAGACCAATCTGATCTTAGTAATTCATCAATTGAGATTCTCCTTTCATATAATTCTAGACTGTGACAGGTTGACAGTTAAAGCTAGCCAGGTCAGGGGCTACCTTCTTTATAGAATGTAGCTATATATGAAACATAAAACAACCTTGTAGATTGTCCAACTTGCTTGTTCAGAAGAAAAATGTTGGTGTTACTGACTTGATTATGGTAATACTGACCTGAGAACATATAAAAGTGGAATGTTGTATGATATTTTGTTCGTGTTCTGACAACTAAAGCTTGCCTGGAGATCAGAGAAGCAGAGCAGCCAGCCACTCTACAAATCCTGAGACCAAATGGGGGCTGAGATACTGTCTCCATTCACCTTATATTCCTGTCTCCACTTGCCAATTGTGCTGGGATCGAAGGCCTGAGATCCCAAGTGCTGGGATCAAAGGCAAGTGGTAGGATTAAAGGTGTGAGCCACCACCTACTGGCTCTGTTTCTCTTTTAGACTGGTTCAATCTCATGTAGCCCAGGGCGGCCTTGAACTCCAGATCTTCCTGCTTCCTCTTCTCAAGAGCTGGGATTAAAGGTGTGTGGCACCACAGCCTGGCCTCTCTGGTTAACTAGTGGCTAGCTCCGCCCTTTGATCTCCAGGCAAGCTTTATTTGTCAGAACACAAACAAAATATCATATAACAGTGGAAAACATACAATGATACCTACTTTTAGCAGATGCCACCCTCAGTGGAAAAGCAGACTCACCCCCCTTGTTCTTTTTTGTATTTTGTGTAAGATAGTGAAGGTGAGTGCATTCAGAAAATGTAGCTAGCTTGTATCTATTAAACCACTCAGAAAGTGAAAACCTTACCATTCTTTGATATCAAGAATACATAAATGCGTGTAGAGTGATCTCTGAGCATCCACATTTCCCCAGAATGAAAAATACCAAAAGATGATGGTTTCTTTGGATATAGCACCTCTATCAAAGAGGAAGAGATGGGAAATCAGTCTCTACTTTGCAGCTGAAAGTCCAGGATAGATTGAGAAGTTATAGAATATCATAAGGAGAGATGAGGCCCCTGCAACATTTCAAGTTAGTGGCTCTCAGGAGGGGACATGAACAGTAATAGGCAGGAACATAGTCTGTAAGCTGCATGCCCCTCCCCTTTATTTCAGCCATGAACCAAATGGAATGAGGCTATTGTAATACTTTCGAGAAGATCAAATCTCAAATAAGAGTGCCCTAATATCTCAGGATAAATAATCATGGCATTTAAGGATGGTGTCCCTGGGCTTCTGGCTAGCATGGTCAATCATCTTGGAAACTCAGAAACAAAATTACAAAACCATAAAATATCTTTCAATAGGCAATAAGAGAAAATCAAAATATACACCTGATCCATCTAAGCTATAGACATTTACTTCCAGAACACCATTTATCATTCCAGACAGCAGAAAGGAATGGCTATAGACCTGTGTGGTTTGGCATGGTGTTATGTATTCCTTGTTGCAATTATTCTTATCCTTGGCTCACGGAGAAATGAGCTCTTAAAAATTATTTAACCCATTTCAATCCCCCCTAGACAGTTTTGTGTCACTGGGAGGGTAGTTCATTTATTAATTCAGTTACCAAGTACGTAGAGAAGAACATGGAGGATGGATGAAAAGCTGAGCTGAAACTCCTATATGCACTGAGATGTGTAAAAGAAGGTGCTGAAGGTAGACAGACATGATGAAGGTGGTAATTAAATGCTTCAAGAAACCACGACACTGCTGTGGTTTAGATGGGGAGATGTATGTGACCACAGAAGTGGCCGGAGCAAGGTCTGGCTAGAGTCAGTCAACCTGAGCATGAACCACCACTGGACCTGGACACTGGATCATTCCTATCTATTGCTGCTCTGTGGTGAGTGTAGATAAACAAATATGCTTTACCATGTTATAAGCTTGTGCAGTTGGAAGATTCTTGAGGGACAAAAATAATAATACATGATATTCAGAGCTAAACTCATCTATTTTTCACATCCTTGCCCAATAACCTGATCCTGTAACTTAGGGAAATGATCACATTGCTGATCAATATTGTCCTCTGTAATAATGGAAAAGTACCAAGTATCTCACTGTTTACAGAGCCACGAAAAGGGTCAGTATGAGTAACACAGTAGTGTTTGCCACCAGGAGAGGAGACTCATGGAAGCATTTTGGATTAAGTACATTTGCTCAATGGCAAGTCATTTTAAACCACTTTAAAACTGAAAATGAGCAAGATTGATCATAGAAGATAAAAACTGGCATGAATTTTAAAAAGTTTATGTTCATGTCTACTCTTGGAAGCTACAGGCTAGGGCTTAGAGCTCTGGTGTCAGGGCAGGACAGTTTAAAACATGGCACCCACGGAAGTGCTGGGTAAGAAGTGCAGCTCTGAGTGAAGGCTGATTTAATGATCTGCATCATTATTCATCGATAGGTTATCTGATCCCTGACCAAGCATGACCAGCACTTTGGTGACAGAACACTGGCTTTGGAATTTGGTAGCTAAGTTCTGTCACTGATATTTGCTTTTGAAATTCGCTTTAATTTGCCCAGCACACACAAGTGTTGAGAGTGTTGAGAACAAATGTAAAAGACTGTTTATGTAAAGACAGTGGTGTTGCATATATTCACATAGAGGGCAAGGTGGTGTAGAATTCAGACAACAGGAAACCACAGGGACTCGATTTTCTTAGGGCAGGTCAGCAAAGCTGTCAAGGAGGTTTAGAGTTTAGCTTGGAGGAGAAAGGGGGCAAAGAGCTTTGGGCCTGAAGAGAAGCCTTAAAAAGAAACCAAGAGAGCAGGAATGAGGTTTTGGACTGAGAGATATGTAAAGACAGGCCAGTAGACTCAGACTCCGCTAGTTAAACTCAGAAATTCAGCCTGAATCTAAAGCGAGGTCAGTCAGACCTGCTTCAGTGACTTTCTTTATAAAGGCAAAAGTGGAAGTGTGGGGTGTTTTTGTTTTTCTAGCCCTCACAGCCACAAGGGGGTTGTTGAAAAGTGTGCGGGCCACATGAGCCATGTGGCTGACTGAAGGGCAGGTAGAAGTCATTAGCACGGGGGCAAATCACTTACTTTTCTGGGCTCAATTTCTTCCCTCAAAGCACAAAACTGCAGAGGTCATAACCCCAATAAGACGCAGAGCTGATGTTTTAGAGATAAAGTCCCACCGGAGTACCACAGAAGGCTGTGGCCCCTCAGTGACACCTGCTTCTAGTCAGAACATCCTGGATCAATATTTTATCACAGCTTGTCATAAATATTCCATGAAACAAAACCCAGGAAGTAATACTGGATTTGGATAATTTTTCTAGCCTCGAAGTTACAGCAGCGATTTTCATTTTCAAAGCGTCTAATCCAGTTCTTAATTATGCATGAAGAGGGATGTGACTGAGATCATATTTAACACCAGTGCTGTCATGGTGGAAGAAGACACAGCTAAATGGTGGGGGGACATGCTAAGGGCTAAGCGACACCGCGAAGGAGACCAACCGATCCCGTGTGGGGTAACACACGGTGAAGTCCTGTTTAATGGGAGAAGCCTGATTAGAAAACAACTCTAGACAGAGCTGCTGTGGGAACGGTCCCACTAGCTTCCTTGTTCTGCCTCTGTTCGCGCATGACTGTTCGGCCTTTGGGAAGTTCTTAGGTAGGCGGAGTTCTACTTCTGGAAGTTTCCTGTCTGTCCTCACTTGGGACTGACTCACCCCATTCTACCCAGTCCTTTGTCTGTGGGTGCTCAAAAGGCTTGAGGGACTTCAGACAGTCTGTCTTGAGGGAATAATGCTCAGCATATGCCTTGACACTTTTGAGCAACCCCCTGTAGTAGCTCTTAGCTCAGAATTTATATGTTTAGACGGAATAAAATGTCAAGATCTCCAGATTCTAATTGATGGGATTAGGGTGAGTTCCTCTGGAAATGTCATGATACCTGTCCCTTGTCACTCAGGAATAAAAGGAAGCCATTGGAAGTTCATGTTCCGGGGTTACCCCAATCAACAAAACACAGAAACAGGGCATAGGTATTCAGTATCATGCCTTTGCAAAACCTTTGTGTGGGGGTACATGTGTGTGCACATGTATATGTCCACATATGCATGTTTGTGGAGGTCAGAGGTGGGTGTTGATTTCTTCCTTAATCATTTTCCATTGTATTTATACATTTATTTATTCATTTGAGAGAGGGAGGAGGGGGGAGGGAAGGAAGGAGAAACAGAGAGGGGGGGCAGGGAGAAAGTTTCTCTCTGGACTGGAGCTCACAGATTCAGCTAATCTGCCTGGCTAGCCTGTCTAAGAGGACCTCCTTAGCTCCACTTCCCAGAGCTGGGATTACATTCAGGTACCACATTCAGGTTTTTACTCAGGTGCTAAAGATTCAAATTTAGGTTGTCATGCTTGCACTACAAACAGCTTACCAACTGAGCATTCCCCTTATCTGCTTTTCTATCTTAAATGGGCATTTTTGCTTTACAGCAAAGAATTTTGGACAGATATATCTGTATCTGTATGTTCAGTCATACGTCCATTCAGAAGGAAATTGATTGAGTGCCTGTTCTCAAGGTACCCGTGAGATGTAGGAGTTATATAGTGAATAGCACATCCTCCGCACTCTGGGAGCTATGAAGCTGATATTTGCTAAATCACAATTGTCACAAGTGCTTGAAGATATGTCATGAGAGCTGGGTCTCCCTTCCAAGCTTACGTGGAGAAGAACAAAATGCTGAATTGCTAAGAACTCAACCTGATCCATCAGATGTATTATCCTTCTTCACAATATCCAATCACCAGGGGTGAGGAGGGGACTCTAGAGCATTCCATAATGTGGAATTCAATGCTGTCAGCTACTAGCATCCTACAGCCACTCAGTACGTAAGTGACATGGCACCCTACTGTCCTGAAAGCATCCTGTGCTTCCAGAAGAGACCAATATCCCCGGGAGACTATTTACAACCCTGGAAGGATATTTTTGTTTTTGGTTTGTTTTCACAGCTGCTCCCAGAGAGGAGCTTTCTGTGGGTGTATTGGCTAAATTTATCAAATGGGGTTCTGATTTCCAATTGTCCCACCTCATGTGCCGGTCACCTAGGAGTACTGAAATGATGCAAACAAGTCAAATTCCGTCTGACATATTCTAAATCCCTCCGATCTGTTGACATTCTCCCAGTTGTCAGGGAGGCTACTGTGGACCATTCCAAAGTCAGAAGAGCCCACTGCATGTGAGTGAATAAAGAAGGCTAGGGGATTCACCAGAGTTTGTGGGGGCCAAGAGAGGCCTCTTGTTGGAGCTTGGAAACAAACTACCTCAGAAGAGACATCAACACATCCGTCACTTCACAGATGGCTGCCTGATTTGCTTCTTTACCCACACTGATCCTGACTCAGACAGATTAGGGGAACTGAGAAGAACCTATCCCTCTTGCCTGTCTGGAAACAAATGCAGGGTTAGGTTTAACCTTGGGACAAACTGAGCCCAGGAAATTCCAGCAGACACTTCTGTGCATCAAAACAATATCCTAGGTACAAACATTCACTGTTGTACACACACACACACACACACACACACACACACACACACACACACACGCTGTGCAGTCTCCTAATTGAATCTAAAATGTAAGTGCTTTGGTGTTTCAAAGGACCTTGCAATCTTGATAAGAAAAACTAATGAGATGCCCTTTCCAGGGCTGGTCACACAATAGTCCGAGTGACAAGGACCCCTATCAAGAAATAAAGCAGAAGATAAATGAGATTTTTCTAATATCCATTTCACCCATTGTTCACCAGTGTCAGGCAGTACAGATTCTATTTATCATGGGGGAGAAGAGAGAGAGAGAGAGAGAGAGAGAGAGAGAGAGAGAGAGAGAGAGAGAGAGTTTTTTTTTTTATAAAGAAAGCCTCAATTGCAGCCTGTATAAAAGTCTTCAGCTCTAGGTAAACCTCTTCTGTCACCTGGTAGAAAACAAAGGCAAGGTTTAGGTGTGGGCTGTGGGGGTGGGGAAAGGAGGGTGCCCATTATATCGCATTTTTTACCTTAAGGACAAAATAATATGCAAGAAATTACCCTTTTCAAGACAGAAGAGAGATTATTTCTGACTGTGGACTATAAGAGGTTGCGATTTACGGCCCATTATTTATAGTATTTATAACCCATTAAATTGTAACTGTGTCAAAGGCTCTAGATGCAAATGGGGATTGTGAGATTGCCACTTAAGAATGATGCAATTTAGATTTCTCTGAGGGTACATTAAGACATAGGGTGAACAGCTGAGGCTGCAGCTCCGTTGGTAGAATGCATGCTTGCCCTGAAGAAGCCTTACGTACCATTCACTGCACTACACAAAATGGGGATGGCGACAATCTCAACATCTCAACACTGGGGAGGCAAAGCCAGGAGGATCTGAAATTCAAGGTTATCTTTGGCTACATAGAGAGTTTAGTCTAGCCTGGGCTACATGTTTTAAACAACAACAACAACAACAACAACAACAACTAAAGAAGAGGCAAGGTAAACAAGGATGCTTGCTTCCTAGTCTAGGAGAAGTTTAGCTGTACTTACAGGAAAGATGCTCTGCTGTCAACTGTTCTAGAAGTGACTCAATTGGGGTCACTAATGAGATCTTATTCCTTACAATCCATTTATTGTGGCATCCTTTAATTGAGAGCATCAGGCAAAAAAGATAAAGTATAAACCAGGGGAACATTTAAAACTCTGGTCCAACTTTTAAAACATTTTACCCTTACAAGAATTACCTCATATTTAGAAATCTGACTCTGTAAAAAGCTCATTCTCTTGGGATGTCTAGATGCTTCTATGTTCTCTCCCAGATCTGTTGGGCGTGACAGCAAGTGTTACCCTGTGATGGCTGAAGCTTTTAAAAGTATTTTACATTTCAAGAGAACTTGCCTAGCTGCAGAACTCAAAGGGCTGTGCCAGCTCCAAGTCTCTCAGCAACTGCTGTTTGCCAGGGATGCAGACGAGGAATGTCCTTGTTCCCTCAGAAGAGGCTGACTGAGAGGCAGCCCATGTGTAATGACAGTCCCAGGGTCAGATGGCAGGCCAGGCTCCTGCAGCTCAACATGTGCCCCTCCAAATGCTTCCTGTGCAGTCCAGGAAGGGGGTGGGCAATAAGGAAGGACAGTGATTTTTGACCCAGTGTTAATTTATTTCTGGAAACTTATACTGTTCTTATTGCTGTTTTAGAAAGAAGCATGCATTTAAAAAATAAAGTACCCCTCTCCAAATTCCTTCTATGTGTTTATATTATTAGTGCACTGTGACATTGTAGCAATAAGTAAGGAGGGGAGGGGTGGTGACTCGACGGCTGCCATCTTCTTACAGATTTTCTGTTTCAAAAGAGCCAAAGAACATGCACAAAGGATTCATTTGCATTTCAATAAACATTTTCTCTGTCTAGTTGTTTCATTTTCCCACTTGCTCCCTGCTAGAAAGACATCTTCAGTCTGGTTATGACATCCCTGCTTAATGCAAGCTGCCGCTCAGACAACACGGTGTCTGTTGGGTACTGTGAATTTCCAACTAGCCAGTTTGGCTTTGAGACTTAGAAAACATGATTGACAGAGTGAAATGGTTGGTAAAACTTGCCTGAAGTCCATTTGCTCCACCAGTATCCTCAGAGCACTCCCGGACAATACTCAGAGGGAAAGAGAAAGCATTTGCCTCAGCTAATAACTAGGAAAGAACTGGAGCAGGAACCCAGTTGGCAGAGTGCTTGCCCTGTGTGAATGAAGTCCTGAGTTCAGTCCCCAGGACTCCAGAAACCATGTGTGATGATGCCTACTTGTAGTCAGCCTTTAGGAGGTAGAGACAAAAGAATCAGAAGTCCAGGGTCATCCCAGGCTATGTAGTCATTATGAGGCCAAGCTGGAATATGTGAGATCCAGTCATAAAATAAAATTAAAAAAAAATATATATATATATAAAATTGAGCAATCCTGGGGCATTAAAAAATATCCTTGCAATTCAAGTGAGCCACACTTTGCGATCTTCTGCCTCTGTCTATCAGGCTTCCTGATTTTCTAAAATTCCTTACAGGATGGTGTTGACTGACTACTGAATGAATTAGCGAGTCAACGAGCTAACCCTTTGTTGGTCATGTACCATTAAGTCATTTGTAACTACTCGGAATCATAAATTAAGACAGTGTCTTAGTTAGAGTTTCTACTGCTGCAACAAAACACCATGACCAAAAAGCAAGTTGGGGAGGAGAAGGTTGATCTGGCTATATGTCCAGATCATAGTTCATCACTGAAGGAAGCCAGGACAGGAACTCGAACAGGGCAGAAACCTTGAGCAGGAGCTGATATGCCAGAGGCCATGGAGCGATATCACTTACTGGCTTGCTCAGCCTGCTTTCTTTCTTTTTTTCTGTTTTTCTTAGAGGCAGGGTTTCTTTTGTAACCTTGGCTGTCCTAAAACTAGCTCTGTAGACCAAACTGGACTCAAACTCAGAGATTCATTTACCTGTGCCTCCCAAGTTCTGGGATTAAAGGAGTGCACCACTACAGCCTGGCTCAGCTTGCCCCCTTGTAGAACCCAGGACCACCAGCCTAGGAGTGGCCCCAATCCACAATGGGCTGGGCCCTTTCTCACCAATCACTGATTAAGAAATTGCCTTATAACTGGATCTTATGGAAGCATTTTCTCAATTGAGGTTTCTCATTGAGCTTCCCTCCTTTCAGATGACTCTAGCTTGGGTCAAGTTGACATAAGACTAGCCAGCATAGGTAGTAACCTCCTCCTAAGGGGTTTTATAATTAAACTTGGGAGCATATTAAACTATTAAAATAGAGTGAACAAAGTTCTATAATAACAGAAAATCCAGGGTGTGTCAGAAGAAAAGAGAGTGAGACCTGATACAGTATGGGGTGATCTATATGAATTAAACATTTAAAAATAAACAGAGTGATAGGGAGGTTCCCAGGAATCCACAAGGATGACTCCACCATAGACTACAGGCAACAGTCGAGAGGGTGCCTGAGCTGGCATACTCTGGTGATCAGATGGCTGAATACCCTAACTGTCATCATAGAACGCTCATCCAGTGATTGATGGAAGCTGATGCAGAGATCCACGGCCAGGTCCCAGGTAAAGCTCCAGGAGACCAATTGATGAGAGCGGAGGGATTCTATGATCAAGGGATATGGAGACCATGACTGGAAAAAGTACAGAGACAACTAGCCAAACTAGTGAAACACATAAACTGTGAACCAATAGCTGAGGAGCCCCCATGGTACTACTACCTCTGGACAATTGAGACAATTGTTTAGCTTGAACTGTTTAGGGGGCCCCCAGGCAGTGGGACCGGGTCTTGTCCCTAGTGCATTAGCCGGCTTTTTGGAACCTAGTGCCTATGGTGAGACCATTTGCACAGCCTTGGTGCAGGAAGGAGGGTCTTGGACCTGCCTCAACTGAATGTACCAGGCTCTGCTGACTCCCCATGGGAGACCTTGCCTTGGAGGAGGTGAGAATGGGAGGTGGGTTGGGGGGAAGGCTGGGGGCGGGAGGAGGGAGGATGGGGAATCTGTTGTTGGTATGTAAAATGAATAGAAAATCTCTTAATAAAAAGAATTTATTTAAAATATATATTTACTTACTTTGTGTGTGTGTGTGTGTGTGTGTGTGTGTGTGTGTGTGTGTGTGTACATGCATTTCACAGTGAGCATGTGGAAGTCAGAGGATATGTAGCTGCCAATTCTATCATTCCATCATGTAGGCTCTGGGAATCGAGCTTAGGCTGTTAGGTTTGGCAGCAGCCCATCTCATCACACACCTAGATGAATTTTGTTATTCATTTTAATATATTTTTTTTAATATAAAACTGATTATGGGTTTGGTGTTAAGGAATGTGTGATTGAAATTGAGATCAATGAGAAATATGTCTTATGATTTCTTTTGCACTGTACCCATAGCATGTTCTAAATGCTGTAAGTGTGGACACTGTGCTACGTAATTTAATTCCTATGCACACATGACGAAGTAGTTACAGATAAGGAAGCCAAGATGACCTTGCCTAAGGTCACATTGGAAAGTAGAGTTAGGCAATGTAAACCTTGATTTGTGAGTATGTGAAGTCCTCATTTTCTTCACTACCACCTGCTGCTGTCCAAACAAAAATACAGCCACTGTTGTGGGTAAGTTCAGATTGCAGGAGAGTGGTGACATTTTACATTTCTCTGGAATGGTAAGTAAGGTGTAAAAAGGACTGAGGTACCACAATGCTGCAACAGTGTGGTGCTTGTTCCATTCAGATATTCTAAAATGTTTATCTTTCCTTAAAGGGAGTAATGCCATATTCATAGAATTGAATTATAACTAACCAGATTCTTTTTGCTATTCAAAACCAAGCAGATGGGAAAGGACGTATGGAGGAAAAGGATGGTTGATGGATGGGCAACCCGTTGCTATAATGGAGCCAGTGTGCTTGTGGGGTGAAGCAGTGATAGAAGGGAAATGAAGCCAAGCATTCTGCAATGTGTTGTCATTTAAATAGCCCCCCTGAAAATAATACAAGAATGATCACTAGATCCAGATTTATACATCAAATTTTATTTTAAAATCTATCAATCCAGCAAATATTTATTGTCTACCACACTAGTCATAGGAACTCAAAGGTCCATAAAATGTTTGCTGTCTTCAAAAAACTCAAAATTTCAGAGTTAGAGTACTGGGTAAAAATGAGTCATGCTGCTATTAAAGAAGATAGAGATTTCTCTGGAAATGTCAGGAAGAAGCCCACGTCTCACCTCGTAGGTGAAGGAGAAGAGAGTAATTGGGGAAGTTCATCAGAGGGGAACAACAATTGAAGAAGTCTCGATGCGTAAGTAAGAGGTGTGAGTCGGGAAGGAAGCGGTACTTGGAAGGTGTCCTAGGCAGAGAGTCTAACAGGGCAGCTAAATGAGAATGAGCATGGCATTTTCACTGAATTGCCAACTGAAGGAGCTGAGCATTTACTAAGCAACCACCTGCTTTCATAGTCAAAGAGAAATCTTAAGCCCCTTAGTGCAGTCTGTGGTTTAATCTACGTAGGAAAACGATTTGTCATGATTAATAGTACCATAAGCTATAAGCTGACAATATTAGATACAAAATACTTAAGACACTTATGGTCTTCCACTACATAAAGTAAATTTTACCTTGAGTATGTCAATCATTCAATTCACAATTGTACATTCACCTAGGATATATTTTAGATTGTTTCTGATGATAATAAAGCAGTGGCCTTGGTCCTCTAGAAAAAGCTCTTTTCTGGGGTTTTAAAAACAAAGAAAACAATAGAACAAAGCTTAATCTTAAAGAAGAAATGTTAAATCAGCATGTCAGTCCATACTCAAGTTGGTGATTAAACAAGCATTGTTAGTGATGGCAGATCTATGGTGTTGGGTCTTTGATAGCAGGTCTACCAAACCTGTTTGTTGACTTTTATAACTTTTATAATTTCTATTTTGCAAGTCTGGATGAAGCTGAAATTTTGATAGGGAAGTAATGTTTAATTTCAATCTGCTTAGGAGGCAGATGTTCATGGGATTAAAGAGAGATCTGCATTTTGGAGCAAAGCTGGTCTCTGCCTGTACTCCTTGACTTGCCTAGAGGCAAGTTCCATGATGGAAATACCTGTGGTCTTGCCTGGTATGCTCATACACTGCTAACAGCAGCTTTTTCGGTAATCACACATTTCCAGACCATTATACTAACCACGAGGTGCCACCCAGAATGATTTAGATGGTATGGTGGTTAGTCTCTGTGTGGTGCTTTGAATGGTTTATTTTCCATGAATAACTCAGGAAATCTAGAACTCATTTGGAACGGCTGTAGCCTTCTGGTAGATGGTATAGTGACTAGTGTGTAGTTCTGAGCTCCTACAATACTGTAGTGTGGCCATTTTCATCATTCTTGAATAAATGGACAGATGGGAGGATAGATAAAAGAATGGATAGATGGATAAATGAGTTAGTGGAATTAGGTAGAAATTCATTAATGAATGAATTGCCTGGGAGTAATTAGCTATAGGCTTGGAGACGACTCCAGCAGAGCTTTGGACACATAGTCCAAAATGGTATGCATTTCTATAAGCCTAGGTCCTTAAGAAATTTGTTTGAGACAGAATCATACTTCTGTAGCTCAGGAAGGCTTGGAACTCAAGATCCTCTTGCCCTTAGTCTCCTTGGTACAGAGATTATAAGCATGTGTCACTGTGCTCAGACTTTCTTTAGGTGCTAAGAATATGAACAACCTTTATATAATGGCATTAACTTTCATTTGGCAGGTGTTTTATTCTAAAGATGCTGTCAACACTGCGTACCATATGTAAATCACAAGCACGCTATTATGTCCATTCCAATGCCTTTAATTAAATTACTAAGGATTCCTTTTATATTGAAAGCCTCATCAGCCACACTAAAGGTGAAACCATACCGAATATCCTTTTGATTGTTCTTTTCTTTGCAAAGAAGTACAAATTTTAAACTATTATTGAATGTTGCATATATGATGCTTATTTTTATGAACTTCAGAACTTCTACTTAACTCCCATTCAGATGAGGAATTGCAAGGAGAAATTTCCTGGTGCCAAGGACCAAACACGAGCAATGATGCACTATTCGGGATAGGAGAGCAGAGGTTACGGCATGTTCAAATCACTGGGTGATCAGAGTTAACAAAAAGGTGAGTTTGTTTTGCAGATGGCCACTGGAGTCCTGTGTCCACACAAAAGGAGCAGTTAGCAGCAACTCAGTCTGCTGAGCATTTCTTGTTTGAAGTATTGATGTGATATTTCATTAGAGTTCTGAAAGCACATTTCTATAGCAATAAAGGAGATGGGACAGTGTGGGGAAACACTACTGGGTTGGGATCTGGGATATGGCCTGAGGTAGGACCTTAGTCCTAGTCCTGTGACAGGATTGTCTAGGTAAATGTATCTATACTCAGTAGGCTGGGGCACTAGACATGTTTTGCAGGTGAATAACAAATTTCTATAGGAAGTAGATTGTTAGTTATTTAGAGATTTCACTCCTTTGGAAGTGTTGATCATACATGTAGTATGATGGGAAAATCATCTAATGTAAGTCAATTACTGATGAACCGTGTGACTGCCACTCTTCTCTGAGCCCTAGATCCTAATTTATGCAAAAGTCATGATGTCTAAACACCTTCCAGTTTAAAAACTCTCGGGCTACTGACTTCTTTCATGTGTTCTATTTATATAGTCACTGGGAAATAACAGATTTTAAAACTTATATCCTAATTAGAAAGCAATGCTCACTTACTTATCCTAGTCATCTTATAGCCACATCTGCAAATGTTTCATAATTCTACTTCCTGAATTTGGCAGACTACACCCCTTCACAATGTCTTACAGATTGTCCTCACAAGGAAGATTGTTTTTGATAGGAGAAATACTTATGTGATGAGTTACTGATCCAAAGACATTAAGGGAAAGACAATAACCGATGGAGATTTCCATTTCCTCAGACATTAGAGAGAAACAGACTACTGAGAATGTATGTGATTATTATGGCTACTTGGCTTGAGTTTGACTTTATATTTATATCTGGAGATGGTCAGAGAGAAAGAGGAAGGCATGTATCTCCATAACATTCTTCCTACTTAAATTGCCCAGCGCAGTGAACTCTCAATCATCATACTGTTGCTCACAGACTTCCTCTGAGATGATACATTCTGCTCCAGCACAGGGCTATTCACACAACAGAAATCTGGAATCTGATTTCATTGCTGAACTCAAGGCTACTTTAACAAGTTGAAAGAAAAATGTTAATATATGCAGCAGAAAGTATTTTAAGTAAATATCTGTCATCTAGAGTTAAATCTCTGCTTCCTTGGTGTTAATTATGCCATAATCATAAGAGAATAGAGGAAGGTATTTATTGCAGGTTGAAAAGCCAAATATTAACTCTACTACAAAGTAAGGCAGGTGAGTAGCAATTACATATTGTTTTGATCATGCAGTGAATTCTTTAAAACCGATATTTTCTTGTGCATCTATTATTGATCAGAAGGGAGAGAGTCAAATAAAATTTTTAACTAATTGGCCATTAAAATGATACTTTAGAAATGCTAAAAATTTCATTCCTTTCGATTCTTTGATGCATTTCTTCTATGAAAAAATTTCTTACCTACTAATACTTTCATGATATTTGTCACATACACCCCTGTTTATGTACTCAACTGGGTCCAGAGGAAAAGGAAAGATTTTTACAAATAGATAATAATGACTCCTAAGAATATGTCAGTCATCTGAAATTATACTATTATCTAGGTACAGTGGGGCACATCTGTAATTCCAGCACTTGGGATGTAGGGGCAGGGACTTCAGGAGTTCAGGGCCATCTTCAGCTGCACAGTGAGTTTGAGACCAGCTTGTGCTAGATGAAATTTGGTCTCAAACCCCTGCACACACTACCCCTCAGAAGAAAGAAACTATGTTATCAAAGTCACTATACCAATCATGAAGGGTAAGGACTTTATGGAACATACTCAGGGTATCTGTTAAACAACTGAATGACTCTTCTTCATCTTTGGATAAAATTTGAAATAATGACAAAAAATCTTCTCAAGGTTGTATAGTGTCATGTCTTCATATGCTAATCTTTAGATTTTACTAGTTGACAACTTGAATATTCTTCACTTGATGATGTGACCTTTGAGGAGCAGTTATAGAAAGTGACTTTACATGTATTCACGTGCTATGTTTATTTATGGTATGCATATAGCCTTTATGCCTAAACGTAACAAGTGGTTCTTAAAGATAGTCTACCCACTCAAAATGATGGTTAGGTATGGCCGCACATGCCTTTAATCCTAGTGCTCAGGAGGCAGGCAGATCTTTGTGATTTTGAAGTCAATCTATTCTATACAATGAGTTCCAGGCCAGCCCAACTAATGAGATCCTGCATCAAAAGTTAAATTAAATTGATGAAGCAAGTGAGACAAATTCAAGGAGATGGCCCTACCCTATGGTGGAGCACGATGCAAATATTGGTTCTGGAAGAAACATGGTTAGACCCACATGGATGCTGGGGACTTTCCAACAAAAGGAAGTGATTAGAGCCATCCTTGGGTATGTGTGAGAATGGAACTTTAAAAAGAATATTTTTAGCAAGATCTGAAATGATTTTAATCATTCACATATACTTTTTTCTTTTATTTTTAAGAATAATAAATCACCTAAAGAGCCACTTCTCCAAGTAGCAAGTGAACACACATACATTGTTAATGATTTTGGAAAATGAAGGGAGAAAGTACTGTGCGTACACCAATCACCTATTTCTGGGATGTGTAAGAATGTTGTTCCAGCCCTTTAATCTTAAGTTAGCTCTGCTACTTGCTTCTTATGCATATGACCATTTTGTCTGCATGCCTGCAAAGGCCAGAAGAAGGTAGTGGATCCCCAGGAACTGGAGTGACAGATGGTTGTGAGACTCCATATGCAGGTTCTCCACAAGAGCAGTCAGTGTGCTTAACTGCTAAGCCACCTCTTCAGGCCTCAAAATGAAACATTTTAGTCACATAAAACTGAAAAAAAATTTCTGTGGAATAAAAAAGTCCTCACAAAATTAAATGGCAAAATAATTCTTAAAAATAAGTTTAAAAAACCCTCAATTAATGTAGTGGAATTATTATCTTTGATATAAAATCATTTGTAAAGCAATGTCAACACAACTGTTGGGTTTATATATAAGAAAACAGAAATGCTGGGTGGTAGTGGTGCATGTCTTTAATCCCAGCACTTGGGAGGCAGAGCCAGGAGGATCTCTGTGAGTTTGAGGCCAGCCTGGGCTACAGAATGAGATTCAGGACAGGCACCAAGACTACACAGAGAAACCCTGTCTCAAAAAACCAAGAAGAAGAAGAAGAAGAAGAAGAAGAAGAAGAAGAAGAAGAAGAA
>CABHPQ010174861.1:0-26867 GCA_902168405.1 Peromyscus aztecus | reverse complement strand
AAGAAGAAGAAGAAGAAGAAGAAGAAGAAGAAGAAGAAGAAGAAGAAGAAGAAGAAGAAGAAGAAGAAGAAGAAGAAGAAGAAGAAGAAAAACAGAAACAAACATGCTAAAGGTACTGAGCCAGAAAAGGACAAGTAAAGCCATACTGAGATATTGCTTCTTATATTAGCAAAGAGGCCACTGCCTAGACTTGGTGCTGATGAGCACGGAGGAATCTGGGAGGGAACTCGGGATTCTCTTGTTTTGTAATGGCAAATTGAAAAACCTATCTGTGAGCAATTTGGAACTGTCCATCCATCTTTAGAAATGTTTTTGTGAGTCCTCAGAAGCAGAGTAAGATGGCCCTATGAGCATACACCTGTAGACAAACCAGTTTAAACTGCTCTTCACAAACCACACTCTCATAGGAGAGCAAAGAAAACCAGACAAGAGACCATGGTGCCTGGTTAATGAAAAGAGAAGACCTACTGAAAAGGACCAAGGACAAGAACCGCTGACATCACTCTTTCCCCAACTCCAGCCTCTGAAAGATTCTTGCTGCTTGAGGGAAGAAGGAATTAATTCCAGCCTCATATCTGAACACAATTCAGGGCCTACCATAACAAAATCACACATGGACAGCTCATAGTCTCTGCTTCCAGGCTACTTCTCAGATATATAAACTATTAATTCTTAAATTTCTATGGATAAACTCATGCAGTCATACAATGAGTTAGGTTCATATAAATCTAAAGACTAGTTTCCAAAACAGTTATCATGATGATGATAATGGTAACAAGAATACCACAACTAAGGTTGATGTTCATAAGAAAAGGTCTAGATTAAGAAAAGTACAGTCCATACAATAGAATATTATACAATCTTTATACAGAATGAGGCATCTCTATATCTACTAATAATGAACGAGCTACAGGGTGGGTTATTAAGTATAAAAATCAAATCCAGGTTCAAAATATATATATTTTATAGTTATGTTGTGTGTATGTCTGTAACTGTGTCTGCATATCATCTGGAAAAATGTCCTACAGCCTTGATGCTAATGATTGCCTCTGGGGATAGGACAGAAACTGGAAGACTAGGAAAAGAGGTTAGGAAAAATGCTTATTTTCTACCTATTTCATTTCACATTATTGTTTTGTGTTATCTAGTAAAGTAACGGAGCAATTTCTCAAAGAGAACATGGAAAACAAGCACACAAGGAAAGAGATTTTTCTAGAGAGTCCGTGCTCACTCAGTGCTAATTGTCACAGAGTTCTGAAGGGTGACACTTGAGAGCTCATTTGCTTAGCCTGGTCTTGTTGGCAAATGACAGAACATTTGTGCTCCCCTCTTACCTTTCCCACTATGTCAAGGTTATTTTTAGAACATCACGCTTTCATCCTTTCAGGAGATAGTTAGGAATGGAATTGTGCTCACACAATCCACAATGTGAAGCTTCTAGAAATTCTTAGCCGTGAACAGCAGTAGAATCTCTGGATGAGTCAGGTGGGAACCACTTACAAGGCAAATTAGGGGTTTTAAATTCCACCCTATCCTCTGTGCCTCTCAGCATCCATACTGGTATCTCTAACAGCATCTCTAAGTGGGAAGAAGGTACCATCTCCTTTGCTCCAGTGGGTGGAAGTTTCCATTCATATCAGTCTTAAGCAGCATTCAGGAAGAATTGCTTCTTCCATTTTCATTTAGTTTTGAGAATATAGCCTGAACTATTGTGGTACCCGAAAGCAAAGCTAGGAGGGCGGGGAAGGAAGCTGTGTTTGGACAAAAACAACAAATAGAAAGGCCACCTGCCTGGTTGGTGCAAAGCATTTTATAGTCATCTCCTTTGCGTTACTAGATAACGACACCAGCAAGTATGTTTTGTTAGCATCTTCCCATGCTTCAAGTAAACTGAGACTCTAAAACGTGCAGCCCAGCCGTTCATTTGCTAGGAAGGGAAGCAGGTTCCCTATCCACTGCTTCTAATCTACACTGCATCAGAGGTTTGGCCAGAATTTGAAAATTTCACTCCACACTTTCCCTACTTTTTTTTGTATCCTATCTTATAGAATATTATTCTTACCTTATTGGAAGGATTCTACCTGTATTATGCTTAAACCTTTGAGGAGGACCTGAAAGTTGAGTGTGAATATTCTTCCAAAAAAGAAAAGGATGACAAGTGAGTCACCCAAACCTCTGTTTACATACATCCCTGAAACCTACAGTTCCAAATTTTCTTCAAAATTTATTTTTCTTCCAATGTTTTAGCATCTTAAGTAAGTATATGTAAGTGTATTGTCAAGTTTTAAGCTATTTATCACCAGAATGGCTGGTGCTGGAGTGAATGTTATTTATCTTGCTTTTGGAGAGCTTCTAGAATTTTTAAAGGGAACATTTTTAAGTGTCGTGGCATCTAGTGATACCTTTGGAGTATGATTTTTGGGATGGGAATGCTAAATGTCCCAGTTCACTTTCCGTTGCTGTGATCAACAATGTGACCAAAAGCATCTTGGGGATGAAAGGGTTTAGTTCAGCTTACATGGTCCAGTCATCATAGTCCATCATAAAGGTAAGTCAAGGCAGGAACTTAAGGCAGGAACCTGGAGGCAGGTACTGAAGCAGAGGCCACAGAAGAACATGGCTTACTGGACTGTTTCTCATGGCTTGCTCAGATTGCTTTTTTATAGTGCCCAAGACCATGAGCCCATGGACAAGCACTGCCCACAGTAGGCTAGACCTTCTCACATCAATCATTCATGCAGAAAATGTCCCCAAAGATTTGCCTATAGGCCAAACAATATGGAGGTATTTTCTCAATCTAGGTTCTGTCTTCCAATAAGACTCTAGTTTGTGTCAATTTGACACAAAACTAATCAGCACAATGAATGAGTCCTAAGCCCTTTGGGTCACTTCAGTATTTATATAAAGACTGTCAGGTCCAAAGGACAATTTCAAAATGCAGTTATATATTTTGATGAGTGATTTCTTTAGTCATCATTTGGCTTACTAAAACTCACCAAGAGTTTGGCTCTGTTTCTAATGAGAAAAGGTGTCTGTGCTAATTCAAAGTCTTCCATTTAGGGAAAAAAATAAAAGACAAAAAACCCCCAACAAGTTCCAAATGTCAGGCTGAACCTGAAAGTGATTACTCATAGGAATAAAACAAGATGAGTAGGTATTTGAATGAATGTTCACAGCTGTTTTTTTTTTCTTTAAATTAAAGACATTCAGTGAGAAAAGTTTAACGCTGTACCACAGTCACAAGTTGTAAGGTGTCTAACGTTGGCAGTTCCAAATTAGAGCTCCCCTGGCAACTGTCACTCTGTGACATCACATTTTATCTAATGAGGCATAAAAATGTACACTTTGTGAACTCCACAGCTCCTTCATGAGTGTGAAGAATGAGAGTTATGGGGAAAGTGGGAGCCATCTCTTTGAAATCTTAGCTGGAATGTTCACCTATGCCTTGTCTACCTGCAGTTACATTCTCTGCAGTTTCACAGCCAGTAACTCTAAGGCATTGAATTGGCTATAACTGCTAAGCAGCTGTTAGTTAACTCACTTTCCCTCCCCGTCAAGCTCATCCCCCAAATCTGCCTCTCAACCCATAAGACCTTCTGATGTTATTAACAGGCTCTATATGCACCCTTGTTCAAGTTTAATGACCACAGAAGACTTTGTAGATTTAGTGACAACTTCCATCCAATGAGTCTGGTTTTGACTAATCACTTGAGTCCTGTCACTCTAATGAGGAAAGGTGTGCCATGTTTTGGTTTCTGACTCTTTATAGTTAGGGGACCAGTCACTGTTGATTAGAGATCCTACTGTGTTCCAATCAAGATGGTGGGTATATCAGGGTTATTTCCTATTCAGATGGCACACTATCTAATAGCTAAGATAACAACAACAGCAACAACAACAAAAAAAGACAAAGTTAATGAGTATTGAGGATGCTTGGGCCATCTTTGCAATTGCTCAATGTATTTCAGCAAGCCACTGTGTGTGTATAGATACACCCTTACACTGAAGATGTGACCTGAACAAGCACAGATTACTCAGTCTCTTCCCCCACACAGAGTGACACAGATGGACTGATTAAAATCACAGGTCTGTGTGAAAGGAAAATTACTGCATTAGAGGAAGCGTTTGGGAAAAGTAGGCGATGGGCTAGGAGAAAAGTAACAAACAAAAGCAGATGGAGAGTCTTGCTCGGCATAATATTATCTTATTATACCCTTATCATCTAATTTTATGAAATGAGAGCACATTGAATAATATAGGATTCATCAGTAATGAAACATCAGCTAAAACTCTTTGAGGGGTGAAACAGCTAATGGGTTATTATGTAACAATCTTATGGAAGCCTACTTGTTCTTCTTCAGTTGTGCTTTGCAATGGTTTGCTTAAGCAAAGACCTAGTGAGTAATAAGACATCCGGCACAGTGTCCAGATTCCTAAACCATGCACCTTCAATTCATTTTCCAATATGGAGGACATGGGTCTTTCCAACATTCTCGCTGGAGAACAGTTAACTTCAAACACCCTGTTTCTTTTACCAGCAAGAATGGTTATTCCTAAAGTATCTGAGTTTAAGTAATCCACAAAGAATGCAGTTTAAGTGATAACAATGTTCAGTTTATGTAACAGAAGACACCATAGTAAAACAGTTATCCCAGATGATATAAGGAGAGTTTGAATTTAATTTAAGGAGGGAAAATAAAAAAAAGAGGTTACAAATCAATTGGCATATTTTTCTAGGTATTCAAAATCTCTAGTAATTTAAACCCCATGTGACAATTTACTCAATCATTCTCAAGACAGTTCTCAGTAACAGCAGTATCTTTTACAAGCTTAATTTTCTTCTTAGTCCTGGAGGAAAGCTCTTAGTTTGGGACTTCAGAGCATAAGAAAATGGATCTGGATAGAAGAGAGACAAGCCCAGTGCTGAGAAACTTCAGAAGCAGAAGCCCAAAGCAGTGGAATTGGAGAAGTTGAGGACATACCCCACTAGAGCCCAGGATCCAGCATTAATAGCTTCTCAGGGAAGATTGAGTTCCTGTATTAGCATCAGTGTTCATTAACTCAATTGGATTCTATGTGTGGGTTCTTGCTACATGCTGAGGCTTTGAGGTCTTAAGGTGAGAATGTGCCTGTAATTTATAGTTAAGGAAGTTTCTGGAGATTCTTTACTCTCTAGCTATACATTTCTGAGGCGGTGGCCTGGAAAGAAGGCAGTCTGCCTAGGCAGACTCCTATGAGCTACTTCTAGGAAGTGACTAGTGATAAACTATCTGAGACTTCATTTATTTTAGCTCTGAAAGGAAGATCATGCACTTCTGAAATTTGGGGAGGGGGTTAGTGAGACACACACAGAATGGATAGAGTAAAGTGTGGTTGGTGTATGGTAAGCACCCCAGTTTCTTTCCCTGACTTCATTTCTTGTCATGGGAGCACCTTTATTATAATAATGGAATATTTGGTTCCCTAGACACAACAGTCTTGAGTTTTGGACTGTCATGCTGCTGTTTTTAAGAAATTAGATAAGAATAGGGCCACCATAAGTTCTCAACTAATATGTCAAACATGTTGAATATAGTGATGAACACGCATGATGTGCAAGGGTCTACTCTCATGGGACTTACATTCATGCAGAAAATGGAAAAGAATTACATTTTTAAGAGATTATGTAGAAAGTTTAATGAAGTGTTCTGAGATCTCTAAAGTCCTCTAGAAGGGTTGATTTAAGGCAGGCAGGGCCTTATTAAGACCACATTGGTTCTTTTCTCCTCATACCAGGCTCTCTGTTTTTGTTCAAGAGCCCTCATCCACTGAGATCACCAGCTACCTGATGGTAGATGGTGACACTTCAGTGAAGAAAAGCCCGGGACAGAGTCTGCAATGCACAAATGTAGAGCATGGGGTAAGCAGGTGTGGTGGACTGGATAAGAATGGCCCCCACAGACTCAGCTATTGAATGCTTAGTTACCAGGAAGTGGCACTATTTGAGAAGGATTAGGATTAGGACATGCGGCCTTGTTTGGAGGAAGTGTATTCACTGGGAGTGGACTTTGAGGTTTCAAAAGCCCCCACCAGGCCTTGGGTTTCTCTCTGCATTTGAGTCAGGATGTGGCTCTCAGCTCCTTCTCCAGCACCACTCCTGCCTGCCACCATGCTCCCCACCATGATGATAATGGACTAAGCCTCTGAAACTGTAAGCAAGGCCCCAGTTAAATGCTTTCTCTTATGAGAGTTGCCATGGTCACGCTGTCTCTTGACAGGAACAGAACAGTAACTAAGACATCAAAGTTCTTCCTTATTCTCCGCACCCAAGGGTCTTTTGACGTCCTGCAATGTCTCTGCCTGCCCTACACCTGGTCTGTCAACTTTCCAGGCCCACTGAGAACTCACAGAAATCAGTTCTGAGACCCCTCACACATTTAAGAATGGCTGACAAGCAGCTAAAAATGTCATTACCATGGCCATGTTACTAACTGAATTCAAATTATCTTCAGCAAGCCAGACACATGAGGACTATTTGAAGTCTTCTCTTTGAAAGCACACCATGCTATCTTTTCTTAATGGTGTGACCAAAGACCTGATAGAGGCAACTTAAGGGAGGAAGGATTTACTTTGGCATGGCTTTGGGGAATTCAGTCCATCATGGTGGAAGGGCATGGAATTAGGAACTTGCAGTGGGTCACGTTGCTGTGGTGTTCAGGAAGCAGAGCTCTCTTGGCCCAAACTAGCCCTGGGCATCACATTCAAGAATGGTCCTCCAGTGATCTACAGTGTCTAGTGAGACCCTATTTCCTAAATGTTCCACAGCTTACTATAAACGGCACACTCAGCTCAGATAACTGTCCCATGGGGGGAACATTCCAGATTTATTCAGAGTCTTTATGGGAAAGTTCAAGGCCCTGAGATATGAAGTCATACAGACTTGCTTAAAATGTGCACACCTCCTTTCAGGAATGAACAAAGATCCTATAGAAGGCTTTACTCAAGAGATCTTCTGGATGTTTCTTATTGGATGCTGAGAATCTTTGATTATTCTGAGAAATTTGTGATTCAGTTACAAGAGCCATTTGGCCTTAGATTATTTTTAATTTTTTAAATGTAATTTTAATGTGTCTGTGCGTGCATGTGTGTTTATGCGTTTAGTTGTATATGTGTATGTATGTGTGTAAATGTGTATGTGTATAGGTGTGTGTGTCTATGTGTGTGTGTATGTGTGTGTGTGTTCAGGTGCATGTGTCTTTGTGTTTGTGCACATGCAGAGGCCAGAGGCCATATCAGGTGCCATCCTTTAGCACTTTTTGCCTATTCCTATAAGATAGAGTCCTTTATTGAATCTGAATTGAATCTCTTGGCTAGGCTGGCTGGCCAGGGAGCTTCCAGGATCAACCTCTCTCAGACCCCAATACTGGAGTCACAGGCACATGCAGCAATGCCTAATTTTTTATTTGTGTGGTAGAGATTCCAGCTCAAGTTTTCATGCTTACACAGCACGCACTCCTACCCATGAGCATCTTCTCAGCCTTGGCAATAAATGTTAAATATAACCAGCCTAGAGTTTAGAATCGGGATGATTCTCCAATGTGTTCTTAGTTTATAAACCCCAATAGCGTGTCTGCTTTAAGGAATGCTGAAAACAAGGAACAAACAAAAATCCCAGAACATAAAAAACCCTTCTGAGTCCTGCAACATTTGGTATGTGGTCAGTAGTGCTGACAGGGAAAAACACTCAGTATCTTAAGATCTTATTTTAAACAGGTAATTAAAGATTGATTTTTTTTTTTTTTAGGATTTGAGAACTCCAAAATTAATACACAGAAGAAAGCACATTTTAATAGGGTGTCAATGAAATACACCAAACAGAAAACATACTACAGCCCTCTATCAGAGCCAGCCAGCTAGAGTTATTCTGTCTTGACTCAATAATATAGGAACCCTTAAAAAGATTAAATTTCAAATTTAAAAACAACCCCCCCAAATACCCCACCAAAACCAAAAACAGAACCTTGGAGAAGAGAATTCTAGAAGATTTGTTTATTTGTAATTTTTTTCATCTCCTCTATGAGCACTTTGTCAGTTACTGGTGGACTTTGCAAGCAAGAAGTTCTTGATCATATTTAAGAAATGTGCATGCTGTTAAGGGCACGTGAAACCCAGGCTGGCCAGATTCACTACTGTAGATCAGTCTTATCTCATGTTCTCTGTACCAATTGGCAATGTAAGTTCTTTTCTAACATAAAAGCATGGGGAGGTCTTGTCTATGAAAACCCTAGTACAATCCCCAGGGTCTTTGGAGACGGTGGGCTTTTACAGCTTGAACTTATGATATAGTATAAAGTAAATGAAACAGCTAATATGCTACTCAACTGGATGTGGGAACATAAGAAATTCAAGGTGAAAGGGAGTCCATGTTGGCTTTTTACTTTGCCTGGAGTTGAAAACAAACCCCCAGATGCCAGTCTCTTTGTGAAAGCAAAGGCTCTAAGTGGCAGGTAGAACATGGTGAATCACTGCTGTATAGTCCCCGACATTGTACTGGTTGTGCCTCTTCTTAGTGGACAGCTTGGTCCTTTTAGAAGAACAACACAAAACAAAATATAATCACATGAAAAAAGATGCAATACCAGAACTTTTAAAGTAGTAGTGAAAAGAATAAAGAAAATCGTGCTAGCTCAGAGAGCTCTAAAACCTGTGAGTCTCTTTCATCCCTTGGGATCTTAGATTGATGCTGCACCTGCTGGTACATTTGCATTTCTTCAATGAGGAATGGTATGAAGCCTGAATGGAGAGCCTGGGCTAAGGATCAAAGAGTAAGGATGCAGTAGGAAAAGGGAAGCTGGCCCTATAAGGATGCTTTCTAAACACTACCCATGATCAAGCATGGGTTTTCTATTTCAGCCCTGAGGCTAGTTCATTAAGGGGGAGAACCTTGCTGTTGGGGTTTTCCCTTCAATATTTGAAATTCTGAAACTTCTCTTCATTCCCAGTTGATTCAGCCAAGCATGACACGTTTGTTGTACAAAAGTATAAGGAATTTTTACTATGCTTCTGAGATACGCAATGTTGCCTCCAGTATAAGGTAAGATTAATATCAGCATCCACTAAAGTGCCTTATACGAGGTTGCTATGGGCACGCAGTCCAGCCATAGTCTATGAGAGCTGCCCACAGCACACATTTAGCAAATGTTAACAGCTATTGCTCCCACACTGTAGTCAAGACTGTCATGTTTGAATTGCCCTCAGTACAAGACTTAGAAAGCAGACAAATGATAATGGAAAAGGTGGATATAAGGCCATATTTTGGAACAGGGATTTGCCCCTTATCAATACTATACCCACACAAATAGTTTAGTGAGACTCTCCTGTTCTCATTACATTCTTAATGGCTACTACTTCATTTAACTGAGAACAAACCAGGGAAAAGTGTAAAGGAAAAAGAAGACACAAAGGGGCAGTGCAGGGGCTTAGGGAATGGCTCAGAGTGTAAAGAACTTGCTGTCATGTAAGTATGATGATCTGTGTTTGATCCCTAGAATCCATGCACAAAGCCAGGCTTGATGACACATACCTATAGTCTTTGCACTGGGGAAATAGAGATGTCTGGAGCTCACTGGTCAGCTATTCTTCCTGAATTTGTGCAGACACATGAACACATCCACATACCATATGCATATACAAAAAAATTTAAGATGGGAAGCACTAAAATTGAGTTGTTTTAGCTCACTTCTCTTTTTCTTACACCATATATTTGTAGTGAACTTGGGTGAATATACCCACTGAGTGAGGCTTGGTAATGCTGCTGGTGAAGGGCAGGGACAGAGTGGCTACATGTGCTCATGTGACATCTTATTTTTATCATTAACAAAAGTGGCAGCAATAGTCCCTTTCTCTCTGCCATCTGCCTCTTTGTGTCTCTGGGAATCTGCTCTTTCTCCTCTCATTCCCTGGAGGAAGATGATTACCCGTGAATTATTTCAGCAGACAGAATTTTCTACGAAAATCTCTCAGCCTAGGATGATTGTCTTCATTTATGAAATTCCAGGCAAACAGCTGAGAGAAGTCTGCTATCTGCAGACTTCTAGATCTACTGGGATTGGAGACTGCCTCCCCAGAGTTTTCAGCAATCAACATATGCAATAGCAACAGGGCTAGGTTTCTGTGATGAAAACACAGCCTGACATTTACTTAGGTCACTTTTTTATAACCCATTCTTCATTGACTGACTAAATTACCAAGCACAATATGGACTAAGGTGGCCTGACTTGCCAATTGATTGCATTGAAGCCAGCATCATTTTTGACTGTACAGATGCAAACCAAATCTTTAAAATCACTATGAGATGCAGTGCAAACGTTACTAGGACTGCTTAATATGGCTCTTACGTGCCGGAAGGAAAGTACAGTTTGAGGATATTGAAGCACCTCTGGTTGGGGACTGCAGAAACTTTTACGAAGCATATTTTTTCATATGGATTGCAGAAATTTGTACAACTGTCACTACAACTGAAGAGAGGATAAGAAGGAAACTAAGGACATGGGGACAGGGAGCTGCTGCTGCCCTTGGGAATTTTCTTCCCACTGCACACTGCCTAGTACATCCTGTTCTTTCTCTTTCCAAGCCACAGAGTAAGCAAAGAAATCATAGATAAACAGTCAATGGAAATACTGAGACAAGAGCATAGGAGTTGGCTGGAGGAACTTGAAGAGTCCAGACTCTCAGATGGCTCTCCTTTGCAGATAAGGTCTACACTCAGAGTCCCAAGGCTTCAAGCTGGTCTCACCAGCTCAAGTCACTGGATCACACTGAGATGTTCATTTAGCAGTCACATCTCAGACTCTCGAGAAATCATTTTTATATAAGAAATTCTGTCTTGACTTTAGAACATTCAGTCTTAAGTGAGGTGTTTCACTGAACCCCTCCCCCCAGGGCCCAGCAAACTATGCTGAAGAGGAGATGGAAAGATTGTGAAAGTCAGAGGAGATTGATGACACCGGCAAAAGACACAACAGGACTGTTACACACATGAACTCACGTAGACTGTGGCAGCTCACACAAGGCCTGCACGGGTCCAAGCCAGATGGGGTCCCAGCACTGAGAGGGGGAAACGGACCCAGGTTTCCATCTTCAGACAAGAATCTATCTCCAAATGACAACTGCTTGAAAAGGAAAAATTCCTTTGCTTCAATGGAGTCTAACTGGTTTATGAACCACACTTGAGGGCAGGCCACGTGCCAGCAATAGAGGGCCACACAAATAAACTCAATGGTGTTTTCATAGATTTTGTTTTGTCTCATACTGTTTTGTTGGGGAATTTTAAAATATCTTACTGCTTTTTTGCTTGTGTGTTATGATTTCTGATTTTGTGTTTTCATGGCGTGTGTGTGTTTGTGTGTGTGCGTGCGGGCGGGGTCTGTGTGCATATGTATTTGTTATGTCTTTTATTTTTTAGCCTCTCTTATTTATTTATTAATAAGTAACTTTATTATTATTAATAATAAAATAAAATTTTATTTTTTTATTTGCCTGTTTTCTAAATAGAATGAAGATGTTGAATTGGATAGGTAAAGGGGATCTGGAAGGAGATGAGGAAGAGGAAATCTCAAGTAGAAAAAAATTATTTTCAATAAAAAGGTGAAAAAGAATAAAGGAAACCTTATCTTGTAGAGGTGTGGTCAGGGTTAAATAAGAATACATACTACATTTAATATGGTGGATGGCATGTTGTAAATAATAAACTCTCTCTCTCTCTCTCTCTCTCTCTCTCTCTCTCTCTCTCTCTCTCTCCCTCCCCCTCTCCCCCCTCTCCCCCCCCCCCCCCCTCTCTCTCCCCTCTCTCCCCCCCTCACCGGCCCTCTAAATTATTCTCATCAGTGAAGGATAGCCTCCCCACTCATGTTCTCTGATTTGGTTCCTGCTTTCTAATGACCAGTTCAGGGGCTTCCTGACTCCTAAAGCTACTAGTATTGATGAACTGTTTTCAAGAAGTCAACCACTATTGGGGTACCCTTAGATGACTACTGTGACCGTGGAAAACAGAGTGACAGTTCACCCTGCTTTATGACATTCAAACACGGTCATCCTGACATGATTCCCTGTGGTAAAGGGTGGTACCCTCACAGACTCAGAAGGCAGTATCAGTAAAGTGAGCTCAGAGTAAATTAAGTGAGGACTCTTCAATCAATTCACAAGCTGCCCTTTTTACTTTAGTAAAGTGATCTTTTCTGACATGTCTTTATTCCATACATTGTCCACATTCATTGCCGGCAGGAGAATAAGACCCCCCCCCCCCCCCAGTACTCTCTGAAGACAGGTTTCAAACTTTGGCAAATATTTTTACCAAGGTGCCATTGCACACCTGCATGTCCTTTGTGACTGACAGACAGCATCTTACCCAGTTGTCCTGTCATTTAAAACTAAATTGTTTGTGGACATGACAAAAGCTCTGCACAGCCTGCTTCCCAAATCATACTTTGCCTGCTGTCTACTCCTTAAATCCACTACTGATCATATCAGTGCTAAACTGCTCAAGTATTTTCCCCAGTTCATTGCAATGACTTAGCATTCTCTGAAAATTGCTATGCTCTTCTAGATGATTCTTTTCTGTGTTACATGAAAAATCTTACACTGGTAAATCTCAAAACCAAAATATTCACTTGTGATCTCCTTCTTAAAGTACCAAAAAACAGTAGGTGCATCATCCTTGTGGTGCTTAATGTTGGCCACACTTCGCACTCATCCGTAGGGCTGCTGTGGTGTAACTGGACCATTACCCTCCTGGCTGGTAGTGAATGTTGGGGGACATGTCAAGAGTTAAGAACCCATGGAAACTTCTAAGGCTTTCCATTGTGAATTCAGAGGTGGGGGTGTGGCTTAGTTAGTGGAGTGCTTGCCTAGCATTCAATATTCTATTCCCAATACTCAGTGTGGTGTGCACACCTATAATCCTAACACTCTGGAGAGAGAGAATCAGACGTTTAAGGTCATCCTTGGCTACAAATGGACTATGTGAGACCCTGTCTCACAAAATAAAATAAAAATCATAAAAGCATAAAATCAAGCCTTGAACCACTTTGGTTTTCATTTTCCTACTCCAAATACCTTCAATGCTGTATTTAAGAAATTCCTTCTAGAATCCAGGCCTGGGTAAACTGTTCTTTTTGCTTTCTATTCCTAAATGTAATTAGAACTTATATTAACTTTTCTAGTGAATGTAGTCCTTCTGTTGTGATTGGATTCTGAAATCCTTGATGCATAGATTTCAGATTTGACTGTGATTTCCATAAGTCTCAAGGAATACTCCTTGTTGCTGCTCCTTGGTCCCCTTATCCACCAAGAGTGAAGATGGGTGAATAACAATCAGAAAACAGTATGTTGGGGGTCAGTGCCACTTATCTGTCATCTAGAGCCTGATAATTCCTCTCAGGGAATTCTGTGCATTTTGAGCTGATTCCTAGGTGCTCTTGTGGTTCATAAACTCACTTCTTTGGATGTGGATCTCTGGAATGTTGCATTGACCCAGATGTGGAACACAGCTGTTCTTCCAATGTTCTGTACCAAACTCTCTCAAATGGAATTTTCACGAACAAACAAATTCTTCCCACAGAATTAAGGAGGCATGGTGCTTATGTTGCAAGTGAGTTTGCTTACTGACCTCTGTGGTCTGCAAACTTCTGTTGAGACATTGTAATGAGGGAAGGGTGATGCCCACTGGTCATTTCTCTAGCCACACTAGCAGCTTTTTTTCCCTTCTGTATAAAGCCAGATGGTAACTATTTTAGATTCTGTGGGCCATGTGGTTTCTGTTAACCTACTGAACTTTGCCCTTGAATTGTGAAAGCAGCCACAGATGATATGTAAACAAATTAATATGGCTATAGTCCAATAAAACTTTATTTGCAAAAACAGGCAGTGGGCCAAACATAGACTTTGCTTCCAAAATTGTTAATCTTGCCCTACATTGTTGTGTCTGATATCTGTTAAGTTCTGTCTACTTACTCATGTTTGTCTCTTTCCTTCAACTGTATCCCCTATCCTAATCATCACCAACAACCACAAATTAACCTTTCTTCCTACATAGAGCATCTCTTACATCTTTTCAAGAACTGTGGCATCAAAGGCAATTAAGCCTCTGATATCTCAACTTGTACCCAAACTTTTAGGATGATGTTTTAACAAACAGTATAGTTCTCCTATTACAAAGGATCCTGGCATGTACTATTTAGATAATACTTCATTCTCTATATCAATACATTCCATAAACATATAACTCTATCATCAGTGGCTTCAGCTTTAATGCCTTTGGGATGAGGTTTGTAAGGCCTAGGGGAACATGGAAAGCTGGGGGAAACTTGGGAGTCTATTGTAACCGAAGACAATGTTAATCTTCCAAAACAACACTGTGGTCAATCAGCACAACAGACCCTTGGACCCAAGTTAGTCCAGTGACTTCCAATGAGTGGAGCATCCTAAAATGACCTACATGTGTAGTAGGTAGCCATTCCAGCTTTGGTCTGGAAGTTCCAACCCCCAATAAGGCTTCCGTAACTATCACGCCTACAAGGCGGGGCCAAGGGAGGGCCGGAAGACCTGAGATTGGGACGTGCTCTTGTTTGCTGGACCTGGACGCAAGAGGTAGACCGAGGAGAGTTCTCCAGAGAACACCGCCGGACTGCGCTGCGTCTTTTCCAGAACCTGCCACCTACTTATCCCTTCATTTGTAAGTTACCCACTAAATAAATCTTCTTTTAACTGCGTGGAGTGGCCTTAGTAATTACACCAATATACATGTACTGTTTCTATACACTTTAAACTAAGAACCAGTACCTACAATAGCTTTTCTCATAGCTGGTAAGTGACAGAACATTTTTAAATACTAGAATGTTGCTACTATATGTCTTCAGAATCCCTTGACAATCCTAGTTCTTGTCTTTAGGGAACATACAGTCCAATAAATATAAGATACAAGTAAGATATTAATATGGGCTGGGTGGTGGTGGTGCACGCCTTTAATTCCAGCACTTGGGAGGCAGAGGCAGGTGGATCTCTATGAGTTTGAGGCCAGCCTGGGCTACAGAGTGAATTCCAGGAAAGGCTCCAAAGTTACACTGAGAAACCTTGCCTCAAAACACCAATTTTTTTTATATTAATATAGTTACTTTTGGCTAAAATCCATGATAGAGCTGGCATGTTGGTGCATGCCTGTAATCCTAGCACTTAGGGGCCAAGGCTGGGTGAGTTCAAGTCTATCCTAACCTACATAGTGAGTGTGAAGCCAACCTGGGCCACACCAGTCCCCGTCTGATGAAAGAAATTAAAAGTTGTGATAAGAATTGGTTGGGGTGCTTTGCAGGAGCAAGGTTGGTGGAATCTAATTATATGCACTGGGATTCATTTCCTGCATTATATTCCAACACTCATACAAAAGTCAAGATTTCATCAGACAGATTTTGTATGGATCCCAAAGGCTGAGAGTCCAGTAAGTACAAACACCCCAAGGTGAAAGGGAACAGGCTTCTTTCAAGGGAAGGAATGGGAAATTGAGATTATAGTGGAGAGGGACAGATGAGGATGGCTAGAGGAAAAGCATTGAGGAGAGATCACTCCTAGGCCATTAGGAAGTCATCAGCAGGTTTAACAGTATCAAGTTTCCTTTGCTAGTATCTTTCCAGATGACTATAGACAACAGCTTGGAAAGAGTGAGTTATAACCCATGAAGGAGATGATGGGATTTACATGAGGGGATCATTTAGCAGCACTGAGGTGGGAGAGAGACATTCAGCATCAGTATCACCACAGGGGGAATGGGAGAAGGAGAAAAAGGCAAAGTAACGTCTAGAATTGTTTCTGTGGTTCATGCTTTCTCTCTCTAGCATAGTAAGTTGGTATCAGTGAAGAAATAACTAGGGTGTTATGTGATTGGAAACTAATGCAGCTAGGCACGCCCTTCTTGATAAGGCTGTTACACTCTGGGTTTTGCTCTTTAGTTCCAGCCCAGTATTGTGATCTGGTTCTTTCTGACTTTCCTTTCCTATACCTTCTCCCTCCCTGCCTTCCCAACCCATCTTTTCTCTAACCTATATTCTCTTCCTTCAGAGACAAAGACATGGTAGAGTCTCTGACTTATTCGTTTTCCTAAGAGGAAACAGGAGGGCCTGTTACATGGAGTGATCGAAGTGAGGTCTCTGCAGTCTGATAGACTAGGTGGAAAGCCCAGTTCGGCCACTTAATCACTGTGGAAACTTGGGCAAGCTCCTCAAACTGTTTGTGCCTGGCTTGCTTTAATCTGAAATGGGGTTAAAAATAGACTGTTTGTTTATTTTGTGCTTTAATGACATAATTCCATGACGCTTAGAACAGTGTCCAGCACAGACTGAGAGATCAATCAGAACTATTGATTCTGCAATCCATGTGACCCTGACTTTCTGCCCTCCCTATGCTGTGAACCCATTGTTTCAATGGTATTTCATCCTATAATCATGCAAATGCTCATTCTTTTGAAAAGATCTGAAAACAATCAATATATATGAACTGATAACAGACAATCCATAAAGTTGTTCTATCTAGACAGAGAACTTTGGAGAGGAATATATCTTTGTTCTCTTGGAGGGAACTGGAGAGCAGTTTCATCTTCCTGAAGGGACAGTGGCTTGGCTCCCAATGATACTGCCAACTAGAGAAGTCTACTCTAATTATTCAACACACATCATATTGTTTTCGGTCAAATCTGATGCCCGGAAGAAGGCTTTATACTTCTCTTCTATTTCATACACCAAGCTGTGTCAGAAGATGGGGAGACTAGCCAAAAACTAATATATAAACAATGGGAGTCATTGCTAGGACAGAAGAGTATAGACCCTTCCCGCTTCTTCTAATCAATAGGTTCTAAATTTTATTTATTGTAGAACTTTGAATGAAAGTGACCAACAACCTTTCAATCTATGAAGCAGTTTTCACTGTTTAAGATTTAATTCATGAATTTTATGTTTATAAAAGTCATAATAAACACTGAATTAGCAAATAGTAAGCTATTGCTTCTTGAGAAAATGCAGGCTTGGGCTCCTACACTTTTCACTAACTTGCCAATAATAACCCTTTAAATATCTATTTCTATGTTAAGACACTTTACTTAGCCCAGACCTTTGACTCATTAACACTGACTCATATGGCCAACACCACCATCACTTATGCCTAAATAAAGCTCATCTAACACATGAGAGACATCACAACTTTCTTGCTTTTTGAGAGGTTAGATAGACATAATTATTCTGCTTGGGAATCAGTGGAAGATAAAGCACTAAGTAGTCTGTGAGGAGGATACTACCATGTAGTAAGAGAATTGAAATGAGAAGGCCCACATTGCCTTGTTCACCTCATCAGGGAATGTTTATAGGTTGATTCAGGCATTTTGCTACTGAGTGCAGGCATCTCAAAGGCACCACTAGCCTAGGAATTAGGTCATTGAGAGTATTTGCCTAGCTTATACAGGAACATAAATCCCCCCAATCTCTCTCACACACATAGGCACACATACACATGCATGTATACACATGTACACACATGCACACACACACAGCACCATAAGTATGGATTTTTGGTCTACAAAAAAAATTTAGAAGGAAAAGTGAACATATTGAGACTCTATGAATCATTTGAACTGACTACTTTCCTGTATGCTGTATCTCCTTAACAACTGGAGTACTGTATGTCTGTACTTCATGGCTGTAGAAATTTAGATAGCAAACTCACAGTTCACATGCCTTGCAACAGTAACTGGAGTTTAGGAAACATCATTTATTTTGGGTAGACAATTGTTAGGAACTGGAAGATAGGAGCAGTTGCCCAAACTGAAGCTTTATGATAAACTGATCCCTTGGGTGTCATCAGACTCTTCTGAGCTTGCTTCTTCACCAGCTCCCATGACTTGTCTGTCAGCCACATTTCACTATACAAGCACAGTATGTAGACATTCTTTGTCTGTCTACAAGAGCACTCTGGACTGTTCTTTTTGTCGATTTCTTAAAGAGGAAGTGTTTTATTTACCAACTTATCCTTATCTATGCTCTGGGCAGTACTTGCAGAGAGAAAATCCTGAATTCACTATCTACCTTCCAACCAGTGGCTTCGAAACCTGGGTAATCTGCTTTATCTTAATAGTGTGATAGCAACTGGCAAGGGCAATAACAAGTAGATAAGGCTGGCCCCGTCTCTCTCCCTGTCAGCAGGCCTGGCATCTTGCTCATTTTTATCCTTGAATAAGTGACTCCATCAATGCTCCTTTGCTGAGTTCCTTCCGGCAGCCTTTGCGAAGTTGTATGGACTGGACTGTGAATCACTCCTATCAGGTCTGGAGGCAGTAGAATTTTATAATTTTTGTTTAGTTTTGTTTAAATAGGGCCATTTTCCATATAATGGATTGGCCTTTAACACCAGAGAAACAACTTCTGCAGAGGACATTGCTTTTAGGGGATGCTACTGAGAGGGCAGCCTTGTATTTCACACTGGCTTTCTTGCAGCTGGGACCTATGTCCCAGGCATTGAGAGCATTTATTGCTTGGAGAGAAATGGAGTGGGAAGCAAGGTTGTGGGATGATTTTACAACTCTGGTAGAGTAGGGATGCCTGGGGACACCCAATAGTGCTTAATTCAAGACACAGCAACTGTTGAAAATAGAACCTATGGGATGGCTGCATGGGTAAAAAGCTCTTGTTGTACAAGCCTAAAGACTTGAATATATTCCCTGGGACCCACAGAAAGTCAGACACAGCACACAGCTGTAATCATAGCACTCTTAGGGCAAGATGGGTGGTGGAGAAAGGAGAATGGCCTGGAAGCTCACAGGCCAGCTAGGTTGGAGTTTGCAGAACAGCAGAAACAAGAGTAAGGGTGTATCAACAAGGTGGAAGGAGAGAACTGACTTCTGACTTCACAAAGCTGTCCTCGGACCTCCTCATACATGCTATGCCTCATGTGCTACTGCACACATGCATAAGAATAAAATGACGATGATGATGATGATGATGAACTGTTAAAATACTGGAGGTACCTTAGCTGGTAAATTACATGGCTTGCAAGCATGAGGGCCTTGAGTTCACTCTTTAGAACCCATGCAAAGTAGAAATAGTTATCTGGGCCAGGCGGCAGTGGCATATGCCTTTAATCCCAGCACTTGGTGGGCAGAGGCAGGTGGATCTCCGTGAGTTCAAGGCCAGCCTGGGCTACAGAGCGAGATCCAGGACAGGCACCAAAAACTACACGGAGAAACACTCTTGATTAAAAACCAACTAACCAACCAACAAACAAAAGAAACAGTTATATGATATGTGTTTATCATCCCACATTTGGGGATGCAGAGACAGGCAAATTTCTGGGGATTCCTGGCCAGTCAGCCTAGCCTACTGAAGATATTCTGGGCACTGGAACACCCTATTTCAAAACAAACAAACAAACAAATCAGCAAACGCACAAAATAGACATCAAGTGCCTGATGGCGGAGATTGGCCTCTGGCCTCCAATTATGCCATGTGTGCACACGTCACATATTCCTGAGCACACGCATGAAGATGAGAACACACCTGATCAAATTTCCCAAGAGAAAAGGAGGGAGAAAAAAAATATGGTCAATCTAATCAACCTCACAGATTCATCACAACAGATTCTCACATCCAAATTATTCAAGAAACACAGGACCAGATTCCTATTCACAAAAGCTCAGGTCTCTCTTATGGCTCTGCATGAGCTGGGAGAGGACCAAGGCACTAGTTACCTCTCAATGTGACTTACTTTGTACTATAGAGTTTTTAGTTTAAATATCAGTATTTAAAAATTATAGATACTGATAATAGTATAATAACAGAATATCAGCTCTTTGTTTTGAAAGTGCCCATCACCCTATAGGAATATCAAGTTATAAATCTAGAGGACACTGATGATGTAAACTATTATTTTCTGGACATTACCTAACTCAAAATCATCATTTGTATTCTGATTGTGATTCCCCCTCCACAATCACACCCTTGTACTACATTACTATTCTTTAGAAAGGTCCAGTCCTTGAGAGGAAACCCCTGTTCTTTCCAGTGCATTGTGGGGAAGAATTAGAAGCTATTCTAAATATAAACAATAGCCAGCCCAACAATGATACCAAACTTCATACTTTTGCACTCAACAATTTGAGAGTAATTAAAGAACAGTCAAGAATCTGCTACATGCTGCCATTTCCATAATTAAACAATAAAACTACTATATTATTTCACACAGACATTGTAAATACTAAATTAAGAAGCTCCGATGAAATGTCAGAAGCATTTTCTTATGAGTTTATATGAATCAGCCATGTGATTACCATATTGATTCTGCATGCCAATGAGATAGCATTCCTCTGTGTTTATTTTTCTCCCAATTGCCTTCCGGAAAGTAATAAAATTAAATCCAATATGATATTAAATGTAAATATGCATGGATATTATATGTAAATACCCATTTTAAACTCTCTTTGCTTTTTGATATTTTCTGAGCATAATGTTGTCAAGCCAACAGTAATATTCCTATTCCCCACACAGCCCACCCTCACTTCTAGCACCAAGAGGAAGAACACCCTTTATAATTCCACTTGACATTTGTTTCATGATCTATGGAAAATAAAATATTAAAAAAAAAGTTTTTCAAAGTTCCAGTGCTAAGAGCTTCTCAGCTAAACAATTTTGATTTCCCATGCTGCCATTCGGAATGGCTGTTCACCACAGGCCTTCCTTTACCCTTTTACTTCTTCTGGTGTTAGTTTTATTTTCTGCCAATTGTATCACTTGGCACTAATTGAATAATTAAAACAGCTGCACTCATCTGGCTATGGATTAAAACTGCCATCTAGGATTCTGTTCTTGCCCGTCAGTTTTCAAGAAGGCCTTTGCTGCATTTGCAGAAAAGGAGGCTTTTCATCAAGATTAACCAAAGAGAGACCTGCTGCAAGAAGCAGACTTTCAAGCCACAGGAGGACTGGCCACACACAGCAGCAAGGATTGGTGCATAAGGTCCCTGAAGAAAAATAACAAAGATAACATGGGGGTCTGCCGAAAGAAAGGAGACCAATCCAACCCACTTCTTTATGTCTGTTGGGACAGTTCGAGATCTAGAGGCATTAAAGGATTACTCATTCCCTCTGCCTTCCTGGTCTTCTCTGCTGTAGAACCTCTGTCCCTTTGCACATGCTATGCACCACAACCTTGGGCACAGTAAGTCTTTCCATAGACATTGGTCTTGGTCGAATTTTCTCTTCACATGTACATTTGCACACCTAGCTTCTTTCTTTTTGTAAAAGTAACTACATATTATCTCAAAAGAATAGATGTTCTTGGAGTCACGTGTAATTTTAATAATGCCAATTGTGAATAAAGAGTCTGTGACTCCTCTTTCTCTCTAGTCCTGATGGACTGTTCAGTTTGCCTTTGACAAACAGCTTTCCTAGGTTAGTTTTACAATAGAAAGATTAAAAACATATTTTATATACCTATTTTTAACTGTCTATTCATCCATCTAGTGGTGTGTGTGTGTGTGTGTGTGTGTGTGTGTGTGTGTGTGTATGTATGTATGTATGATGTGTTTGAGTACATGTGCACACTGTGCATTTAAGTGTATGTATAAAATTAATAGGTCTCATGTGTCTCTGGATTCACTTATTAATCTCTAACCAAAGCAAGAAATCAAGTTAGACGAGGGCAAAGTGACATTGACTTGAAGGGAAGGGACTTTTCAATCAAGCTGGAGTTTTAGGAATGCCAGTGGTAATTTAAAGTGATCTTAGTTATGTTTGTTATGGCTTATTACAACTGTATCTTCTTGTCAAATGCATGTGACTTTGGGCTCTAAAAGACATTATTCATGCAAAGTGATGCCATCTTTCTAGCTTGATGTCAAGATAAATTAATCAGAGATGCCATCTTGTAACTTATAAGTGAAGAAACTGAATGGGATGATGTAGAGGTATGTGGTTTTCTCCAAGTAGTCTTAGTGGAGGAATTCAGGATGGGCAAAGGTGCTTTGTGTGTTTTCTCTGATGTATCTCTGTGTGCAACTCAGGGTCAATTCCTCTGGAGGACCGCTACAGAGTTCTTTTCTAATCAGTCGATAGTGTTGAAATGTCAAAAAGAGATGCACAGGGGTGGTTGCTTTCATGGCTCCGGCAATGTCTGCATGCCATCAGAGTTAGTTCCTCATCTATATAGTAACTCAAAGAACAAAAAGAATAAGTAACACTTCTGACCTGGCCCACTACAGGTGATATCTCCAACTTTCCCTTTTCAACTCACATCATAGCTAGATCGTGGGAGAGTCTATGGAGACCCTATTCCAAACTCGTTGTCCCTGTCTCTACTCATCCAGAAATGAAGGGGAAAGTGATTCAGTCTCAAGATCCTGTTTGGTTGTCTGGCTTCCAGACTTCCAACACTGATTTGCAAAAATGTCTATTTCTGACTCTGTCATCACTTTCCAACTATTTCTTTTCTCAGCTGTCCCCTCAACTGCAAAATCTGGTCTGAAGTAGAGCCATCAACTTGTTTACCTCATGCTTATGAGATTACAAGTTTGACTATTTTTAATGACCTTTCAGAACCTATTATTGGATCTTTTCACTCCCTATAGAAAGCGCTTTCATTAACATTAAAGAACAGTTTCCTATAAATTAAGTAGAATTGCATCAAAGAAAATGGCTTTCTTCAAACTTCCAGCTTCTATCTCAAGGGGCATATAGCTTGTCTAAAGATAAATTTAAGATTTTTTTTAAGTTCTCTCACATTACCAAAAACAACTTGAAGCCATTATCATTTTAAATGAACCATCAAAAAGTGTCACTTCTAAAACAAAATACCACCCTCAAATTGTAATTTATATAAACTTTCCAAAGCCACTCACAGAATGAAATGATATTCACACATATTTTACATTTTGAAATGAAAACTTTGGGGAGAGTTGGCACCATTTTTAAGAAATGTTAAGGGATAGAGGATGTGAAGATATAGCCTTGCTTCTGTAGGAAGAACATTTTCAGCTTTGAAAGCTCAAATAGCTTAAAGAAACAGGTCTAAGGAGAGAGATGCTGGGCTGCATGCTGCAGCACATTCGATCAAGCTGGTAGCGTATTTGTTTTGATAGCTCTTGTTTAACTAACTGGAGGATAGCAAGGTTCATCGTCTTGTTGCCTTTTTTTAGTTTAGATCAAATCATCAAAGGATGGTTTAGGCTGAACTAGTTATCTTAATTGATACAATGCACACAGCACAATATATTGATCCACATGAATAGGTTCCAGATCAATTGTCCTTCTGAAAATAATATTTACATTTAGAAGGGGCTATGGGTACTCACTGAAAACAAAGGTTAAAACTAATTTCCCCTTAACCATAGTGATTAATACATCCCTGGTATCCTGAGTAGTTTTGAATCAATACAGAATATCCTAAGGAATTCATTTATTGCTCCTCAAAGCCCATCTTTGAGTCTAAGAGGTACAGAAGATGGTGAAGCCATTACTTTAGCACACTAGCAGATGGAGAGAACTGAGTCACAAGCCAGTTGGGTGATTTGGCTAAAACCAAAGCATCGAATATGATGACTGCAATCTCAGAATAGTGTTCTCAACTCCTACCTCCCATCTGTTCCTTACAAGAGATTGAGAGCCAGTTATCTGCTGCTTTGCAAGACACATCTAGTTATTCTATTAAAAGGGTTAGAGCTGGTCCCAGCAAAGTTTGCCTTGTCTATCTCAGCCTCACACTTCTTGTTCATACCGTAGTTGGGAAGGAGTGTGTATGGACAGCTGGTCTAAGGGATCTTATTCTTGATGAAGGAAACAGTATTTAGCTGCTTTCCATGGGTATGGAAATTGGTATTTCACACCATTTTTTTTTAAAATTTCTGCATTACTACACCTTTTTGGGATGCTATGAAGCAAATTGACAATGGCAAGGCAGGTGTTGGCAAAACAGAATATTTACTGAATTGTAAAGAAAATAACTGGGTTCTGGATTTATGTGTGGCTAGAGAGCCTATGTGATGTTTTGATTGTAATTTTCCTCTCTGGACTTAATTCTGAGACCTGGAATATAAGTACGTATAGTGGTTTGCATGACCCCTGAGGCTCCCCTGACAGGAAGATACTAGAGGAATGCTGCAAGGATTGTTTATCTATGGCAGAGAAGAACTCTGGTCCCTCACAGGAGATTGCATCCTCAAGAAGGCTGCCTTGCCTCCTGGCTGTTTTAGACCAGTGCTCCCAAATGCCACCATAGGTCACATTCACTGCAGACCTCACTTCCAGATGACTTAATATTTAGATTGTGAAGTATGATGATTTAAGGGGTCTCCCACTCCCTCTGCTATATATTTCAAAACATTTCAGAGTGTTTCTGATAGTTTTTTTTTTAAGCTATATAGTGTTCTGTATGTCTTTGCTCTTTCCCAAGGAATTACAGACAATGGAGGGAGATACTTGACAGGGTAGAAGCTTTGGGACATTCCTTAAATCATACTCTGGGGCTAGAGAGATGACTCAGTGGTTAATAGAACTTCTGGTTCTTTCAAAGGGCCAGAGTTTGGCTCCCAGCATCTCTGCTGGGCAACTCACAGCTCCTTGTAACTCCAGCTTCATGGGATCTGTAACTCTTCTGGCTTCCACAGGCCTCAAACATTCACACAGAACCATGCACGCACGCATGCATACACACACACACACACACACACACACACACACACACACACACACAAATAAATTTCTTTTTTAAAAAAATCACACCATTTATTTAGTCCTAGCATGAGGCTAGACTTACCCAGGAGGAAGTGGTTGAGTTGGAGAAAGACCGGGAAAGCTGGAAACACATTGATTACTGAATGTAAGTAAAGAGCTGTTTGTAATTTCCTTGATTTCCTTTCTTATAGTTTTCTCTTACCTCTCATTCACCCTAGTTAGAGTCTGAAATCCTTCCTTAAAACCCCCCATTAAAGATGAAGTAGCCTGCCTCCCAGCTTCATCCAACCTCTGAAGCCCCAGGGTGAAACAGCAGAGGCATCCAGAGTATCTAATTTTGTCTTTGGAGCTAATTAAAATCCTTGGGGATGTGCTAATTCCAAGATGTTATTCTTGCCTAAAGCAATGGACAGTCACTAACAATGAGTGATGTTGGGTCCCCAGGCCACTATTAATCTGGTTGTCTTAAGTTAAACTCATCTGGTGAACAAAAATTCTTCTCTTATCTAAATCAAGGTGCCATCTTATCCTTGGGAATCTTCAGATTATCTCCCTGTAATTGTGTGGATGAAATCAAGACTATAGCGAAGACTTGGCAGCACTCAATTCCTATTTACAACTTTTGTTGTTGGTACTAAAACGCCAGAATCTTCTGTTGCTTTACGGTATGGATTCTCATTTTTAGTTATTTTGAGCAACTTCCCCCAGTCTAATTATAAATTATTCTGTAAGTAGTTTGAAAGTATTTTAGTTTCAGTAACCACCCCCTGCCAAGTCTTGTGTATGAGGAAGAAAAGTTACATAGTGATATAGTGGTCTAAAACTCACACACACACACACACACACACACACACACACACACACACACACAGAGAGAGAGAGAGAGAGAGAGAGAGAGAGAGAGACAGAGACAGAGACAGAGACAGAGAGACTGAGAGCTAGTTAGAAGGTTTTCACCCCAATGTTTTTTTGTTGTTTTTTTTTTGTTTTTTTTTTGTTTGTTTGTTTTTGTTTTTCTTTTTACAGTTAATGTCTGGAGAAACTCAGGATGAAAGAGGAACACCTGCTGCTTTCCAGAATGGAACCGTACACACGTGTGGCTTTGAGAGCTAGCAGGGAATGAACCTGCAATTTCAATACTTGTAGTAAGAACCTGCAAGTTACAAATGGAAGTCACAATTCCCATGGCAGGCATTTCGTTAGGCTGTCAGGGAGTTCATTTTGCTGTCATTCCCCATTTTTTTTAAACATTCTCTTTACATAAATAGAATGTAACACTGAAAAATGAAGCCCATGAACAAACTTACAGGATAGGGCACGCCAAAAAGCACTTCCACTATTTCTCTCAAGTGGTGTAGGTTGACGTGGCATCGTCACTGAATATTTCAGACTTTGGGGTATTACTAAGGTTATAAACTGAATAAGGAAATGAAATTGCTTTTGGTCAAGGATCAGCTTCTAGCATTAAATAGCTTTTGGATATTTATGGAGATAATGTTATACATACCATAGTCATATTTAAAACAAGATTGCTTTATAATTTTTTCTGCTTTCTTCAGATTAAGATAGACATGGAATTTTAGGTTTATAAGGAACTTCAGGAAAATGTAAGCTACATCTTACTATAAATTATACAATTTATTCTTTACTGTTATAGCCTGAGTCCTAGTTCACCATCTTCCAATCATAACATCCTTGTAGAAATCCATGTGCTTTAGATAAATAAGGAGTCAGACTTTCCCAGTCCCTGTAAGAATTATTAAAGATTGTAATAAGAAGAAAATACCTTACATGAGTGAATGAAAATGGCAAAATCAACCACATTGTTTTATATAATGAATACATACACTCAAAGGAAATTAGTTTATCATGGTTGGCCCACTATAATTATAAATAGTAAATTATTATTTCAGTATTCATATTTTACTCTAGCAGTTCCAAACAACTTTATAGTCCAACTCAAGATAATTCATCCCAGGAAATCTCAGTCAGTTAGAATATGTTACAAAGAACCAACTTTGTTGATTTGAACTCGGAATAATGCTAGTTAATATTCTGTCTCATGGCCATAGTGGATATCCATTATTTGTGAAAATATGTGTCACTGGCCTCAAGAGTGGCCGTGGTGTTTGTTCCT